>PVIC010019051.1:0-30814 GCA_004025085.1 Thryonomys swinderianus
GTTTAATAAAATTTAAAATAATTTCTCACACTATTTTAATATGTAAACTTTAATGTCTTAGTAGTTTTGTCATATGATTCAAAAGTAAACTTGGCCTGTTCATAATTTCAAGCTCAATATCCACAAAAAAGTGGGAAAACTAATTTTTATGAGTTCAAATATATAATCTAATTTATATTTATGTACACATGTTATAGCTTGTAGCTAGATGTCCCACCAAAGCTTCAAGTACCCCTAGGTAAAGAGATTCTAAGGTGGCTGAATTAGGTCGTGATACTGGGATTAAGGGATGGATAATGGAAGCCCCACCCTGAGTGTGGGTGGCACAAAACAATAGGCCTCTAGCCTACATCGAATATAAAGGGGGGCAGGGAGAACAGGCTTGCTTTGCTGCCTGCTCCTTCATTCTCTCCTGCCTACTGGCCATGAACTATTTCTCCTCTACGATTCTCCTCTGCTGCCCCAACTTAAAACCAGTGACTTTGGACTGAAACCTCTACACACTGTTTGCTGAAATATATTTCTCCTTCTTTAACTTGTGGATGTCGGGTATTTTGTCTTAGCAATGAGAGAAGTACCTGAGACATGTCCGTTTTAGCATTTTTGCATACACCTGTATACAATTAAGACTGACCAAGTAACTAATACTGACTTTCCTTATGTAAGAAAACATCCTTGTGCTGTCAGAATACAGAGATTCTAATTTCTCGAACCCTTTGTGTCTTTACCACAAAACAGGAAACTTTGTTTTTATCTTAACTGAAGCTTTCATTTAGTGATACATAGCAAATTAGCTTCGTGTGGTTATGCTCATTTCGCTCTGCACAGTTTTGAGACATTCAGAAGGGAGCGCCACGGTAGAAAGCCACCGTGGGGAAGCCCCACCAGGTGAGTGTAACTGCGGAGCTTGCCTGTGGCTGTCTAAATCTGGAAAACGGAGGCCTTTTAACTCTGATTCTTTAGTCATGTGCTGGCTGCATATCTTTTCTTGTCCATTCTCCTTCTAGAGTTTCTGGTTTCCTACCCTAAATTGTAGAACTACAAAGAGGCTGTTGTAAGAAATGTAATTTAAAATCTGGAATTTTGAAAACACTTATCTGGGCCTTTCAGCTTTTCTGGTACTTTCTTACCTGAGATAAAGTCCTGAGTATTCAAATTTTCATAACATTATACTACAAGTTTGGGGTATTTTTCAAGCCGGGGGGGGGGAATTATTTCTGAGTACAGCAAAATGTTAAGTAACAAAGAGAAAAAAGAGGGGTTTTGATCTTTGTATTTTTTGGAACAGAGTCAGGGGACTAAGTGACAATAAAGACTTAACATGGCTCATTAGTCAGAGTTCATAAGGTGGAATCGATAATCACAAACTAAATATTAGACCAGCGCGGCCAAGTGAAAGTGCTGTAGGCGGCAGAGCACCCAGGCAGAGCATAGAGGGAGGGAAGCGGGAAACGGGGTGGCTGAGAGGATCGTGCCCAGCAGGAGAGATCGCCCCAGCGCTCCGTCCCGGTGTGAGCTGTGGGTCTGGCTGCCTCCTCGTTTTGAATGCACAGTCGCAGTGGCCGCTGTGTAGCACAGAGACTGTGAGGCACAAGGATGGAGGAAGCTATTTTGAAGGCTCAGGCAAGAATCCAACCAAGAAAGGCTGGTGCTTTATACCAGTGTGGTAGCAGTGGAGACATGGGAGCAGTGACAGTCTGTGCCAGCGTGGTGACAGGAAAGTTCAAGGGAACGGCCCACGGACTGAAGCGGAGAGACGAGAGGCAGGGAAGCGAGAGAAGACAGCGAGGAGTTCAAGCCAAGCATGGACCAACAGTTGGAACTGTTCAAAGGCTTTGTGAAGGAACAGTAATGGAGGCAATCTGGATGTAATGTAGTGCAATCCGGATGTGTTGTGCTTGCGATGTCTATTCGACAGTCAGGTGAGAATGCACAGTCACTAGGAGCTGGATGCTTGATTCGAAAGTTCAGGGGACAGGAAAAGCTCAATATGCAAATTGAGCATCCACAGCATAAACAAGACACAGCGCCGAAGTCATGGAGCCTGAGGATGGGAACTGGGAAACGCATGTAGATAAAGAAATGAAGAAGTACAAGACTGTTCCAGCAATCTGTGGTCGAAAATAGAAACAATATCCAGCAAAGAAATCTAGAAAAAGGGAATCATTGGAAGCTAGGACGCAGCATGTGCAGTATGATGCTGCACATGTCAGCGAGAGGAGGTGGGATAACTGATCACAGAGGAGGACTAAGAGAATGATTTTTTTTTTTTTTTGAGACAGGGTCTCACTTTTGTAGTTCAGGCTGGCCCTGAGCTCACTATGTAGCCCAGGCAAGCCTCGAACTCAGCAATCCTCCTGTGTCTGCCTCCCGAGTGCTGGGACTAGAGGCATGAGCCACCACACCCAGCACTGTGGTATGTGGTATTGATTGCTGGTGGGCGTGAGTCTCCATGCCCAGCACTGTATATAGTTACCGGGGATCGAACTCAGGACCTTGCGCTTGCAAGGCAGGCGCCGGAACCATTGAGCTAACCCTCCAGCCCAAGAATGTTTTTTTTAAAGAAGTCATGATTGGTGGTGCCTTGAAACCTGTACTCCAAGCACTTTGGGAGGCTGAGTCAGGAAGATTCCCATTCCAAGTCCATTGTGGGAAGAAACTTTGTGTTAGAAACAAATTGAAAAACAGAGGGAATACGGCTCAGTGTGAACTCCTGGGTTTAATCCTTAGTGCTGAAAGAAAAGTCATGATTGATATTTATACATCCTCAAGGTTTTATGCTTATAAATATTTAGCAAACTACTGTCCACCCTTCCTAGTGGCTAACATTACCCTTTTCTAAGGTATGTACATTCTTGTAGGAACTATACAGTATGAACTTGGAATTTCTGAAGCCACTTGCACCTTCTTACAATATCAACTTCATGGGAAATGTTTATAAATAATGTTTGTTTGAGTATAGATGAGGAAAATACGTTTAAAAGGTCTGCTAAAGGCAAATAGCCTCATGCTAATTTTCAAAATAGGGAGCAGACCCCTGGACATCTCGATTCTGTTTCCTGCTCTTTTAACTGCAACAAAAACTGCAATAGAAAAAGTGGAGAGTGCCCAGAAGAACAAAGAAACTCGTCAGTGGAACAAACAAGGAAGGCTCTGTGTGAGAAAGATTTTAACTAGAAAGTGCGGAAAGGCTGACCAGAGGCTAAACTGTACCATGGCATCCAGGCCCTGGATGGTTTCGTCGCACCTTCTGCCATTCCCTGCAGCCATGATAGGTCACGGCCAGCCGTGCCAAGGTACACTGCCACAAAATAATTAGCTCTTTCAGTTTTCATGTCAGCAAACATATTGCTCCCTTGCCTGTAGAGCCCTTCTTACCTCCAGAGCTGCCTTTCCGGGTACTCTGCAAGACAAGGCAATGATTTTCTTGTCCCTTCCAAAGACCTTAGAGGGACATCCTCGAGTCTGTGCATCGTGTCCATTCTGGGTCTATCAATCATGTTTCTGTCGCTCTCCGTCTCTAGTGTGTGTCAGGAGGGACTTGGTTAGAGTGTGACGGGGGCTTAATCCTGCAGTGGGAACACGTTTCATGGAGCAGCTTCCTGGAGAGCAGCACATGATAAAGTCTAAATGTAGTTTTCTTCTGCTATTATTACTATTATCATCATTACTAATGAGTATAACCGCATTGGTAGATATTGATCCACCTTCCTCACACTTGTATTTATACATCTGAGCTAATATTTATTTTACTTATTTGTATTCTTTAAAGTACACCAAAAGCTTTTATAGTAAAGACTGCCATAAACTTACGATACATAAAAATCTCCTGTGAGCACAATGGACATCAAAGAATAATTTTCAGCCTGTGAATTCTGATAATTTACTCTTTCACTTCCTTCAAAAGTAAATGTTTCCTTCAATCTTTTGCCTTAAAACTCAACAAGAAAATTGAAAAAGTGTCTTGTGAACTTCTTGCAGCATGTGTATTTCATAAAATATCGCCTTATCCCTGGAAAATTATTACTAATTTTTTTCTCAATTGTATAGATACTAAGAAATTTGGAGGCTTCAGGGTTTCAAATAACACAAATGACATATCAGGGAAGCAAGGTACTTGCATTTTAATATGTGTGAATTCATGCAAGAAAGAGTATAGGATTGAGAGAGGTGGATAAATGTTCTACAAAAAAAGGCAATAAACATACAAATCCTCCAGGAAAACTGGTGCAGTAATTCAATCACATATTGACAATATCTATATTCCTAGATAAATGCAAAAGACTTTCCAATTTAAAAATAGCTTACAACCTGCCTCAGCCCTTGCCCCACGCTTTTTAAAGCACTTTGCTAGTAAACAAACAAAAATAAAGATTTACACTCTGAAGTTTTAACTGTCATTTTACAATATGCAGGGAGGTAATTTTACTATACTAGAAAGTAATATGTAAGAAGAAATAATTTGGTCAGAATGTAGACAACTTTCAAAATTGAAATGAATCCTGAAAATGTTGTGTAATGATGTTAAAATATACACGTTTACAAGTTGATCTTGAAATGACAATTTGGTATTTACTGAAATGGAACGATCCGAACTTCTGATTTCTCTTTGATCTTCCAAAATCACATGTAAAACACCACTGGGTCTTATTCCCTTTCATAACTTAGGGTTGTAGGTTTCACACTGATTTCAAGTCAAAGGTAATTGTATAACCAGAAATGCCCAGCTCCTCTAAAATCAGTAGGGAAATTTGCACTTTTTGTTTTTGGCGCCACTGAAAATGAAGATCAGAAAAAGACCCATATCCTTTCTATCTCAGACACCAAATAATAGGAATGTTTAAAATTGTGGTTGCTAAATATTCTTTTTATAAATTGAATTCTTTATTGGTACATTTTATATACACATCATGATCACACTCAGCGTTGAGAATTTGTACCACTATATGACACAGTTTCAATCTCATTTTTCCTCTTCCCCTACCCGTCCTATAACCACCCCCCCCATTCATTTGATAAATATTCTAAAGAAAGTATGCCTATAACTCTGGTCAGGAAAACATGAACTAACCTTTAAGCAATATATTTTTCCTCAAAAAATAAAGCTTAAAATGAAGTTCACTTCCTCCTTTATCTAAAGATTAACCTTTTTAAATAGCCTGATTTGTAACATATTTGTTCTCATTCAGAGTTCAATTGTGTTCAGCACTACGGAAAGTTTTCTGATTGAACATGTGTAATTATAGTATGTAGAGGTTTAAAAATAACTCAAGGGATTGAACCAAGTTTTCTAGCAGTTAATCATTAATGAAGATCTTAAATCTGTACTTTAAATACATGCAAAACTAGTTATAATGATCTCATTAGTGCCTTATTAAGGTTATCTATTTTAGTATTTGTCAGGAGGATTCAGATAGATATAAACTCCTTAACATATTTAACAAAGGTTGTTGATCATTTACGCAGTTAAAAGATATTCCATAGCTGATTAATTGTTGTGCAAATAAAAATTCAGACTGAAACAAAATATGCTTCTAGCTAAATGTAGTTCATTCTAAAAATAAGCTTCCCTGCCTGTGCTCTCTGCCATTACTTTTAGTTTTGTAATTAATTTCACCAGAAATAATTTTAAAGTGTAGCAATTGGAGAAAAAGGTACAAAAATATTGAAACTGTGAAGTAGCTTTTCCTATAGTTTGGCTGATGTAAAGTTGAATTGAGACCTTTCACAGGCACTCAAAACATCGGTATTTCACAGAGAAAACTATGCTCGTTTGTGTTAGACAGAATCCGTTGCCCTAAGTCCAAAGTGCAGAAAGAAAAAGAAAAAAAATGTTTTTAAAAGATGCAATTATTGCAGTGTGTTCCTTTCTCTTAAAAAGGAGCACCCTGAAGGGCAAAAGAAGCTGAGGTTATTGATACAAATACACTTCAGAGAAAGAACACTATGAATGTCAGGTCATGAGGGAATATGGTTCAGATCCATTATTCAAAATGCAGAAATAAGTCCTTCCACTTGCGTGTCTCATGATTCCGTGGTTCACCAAGTAAGAGAACACGGGAATAAAACTGTGTGGGAATTGAGAATGCAGAAAGCCCTATATGTAGAGGATACATTGGAAACAGGCTGTATATATGGCCTACTAATGTGTTCTCTGGTAATCTGCATTCATAAGTCAATGGTTTTGCAAGGTTCTCAAAAGGTACTATCTAGCAAAATGGGAAGAATATGCAGATTTCTTGCAAAATACTGAATCTAAAATAGTGATTTCTTTGACATTTGTTACTATTTTACCTGCAATACACCTGACCTCGTCTGCAATGGCAGGAGGAGGTTATAGCAAATACCACCACACCTGGTTGGTCTGTGAAGCCCAAGGAACCTACTTGTTTAAAGTTTTTCTGAGACTTTCCTTTTCCTTCCCACAAAATTATTTCAGACTGAGAATCCTGAAATAAACTTCTACCTGACTTTAATTTCTTCATTTTCCTACCATCTACTGCCTATTCTCTTTGTACTATACTCTTTTTAGTTTTAAGCTGTATTATTGACGTCCACAACATCATCCTCAAGAGGCCTCTAGCCTTCATAGCCCCTGCTTGTTCTGAGTGAGCTGTGCTCCAGCCAGCGGAAACCATTTCTGCTCTTCAAAGCCACTGTCCTTCCTGCTGCCTTATCTGTTGTCTAGAAATCTGTGTTCCCATCAGTTTGCAGACAAACCTCTGAGAACTCTCTAGTGATATGAAGTGTTCCTTTTGATGGTTTACCACATAGTCTCATTGTGCTTCTGTCAAAGGACTTATCATTTTGTATGGTTTTTGTTTGTTTGCATGTTTCTCTTAGTGGTTGGAATGTTCTTTCAACACCCAATGCCCCCTTGAGTGATTTATAAATCTTCCATTAGCAAAGCACCTCGTACATAATGGTAGCACCTGGGAGAGAACGAGGGACAGACACTAGTGAAAAGAAGACATCTTCCTCACTAGCACTGCTTAAAACACTGAAGAGTTTGTGAGAAAGCTTATTTAACTAACTTCCTTTTAAAACGTCCAGGCTTTTGAAGAACTCAAGGGCACTTAGTTTAGCCCTCACGTTTACTTGCTCTGTTAGCAGACATATTCCCAGTGTTCACCTTGCTTTTCCTCCTTTGCCTCAAACATGTTTCCCAAGCCCTATGCTGAGGTAGCAGCTGCATATATATCAAATCTTTTCTGATCCCTGTCTCACTATTTACCTTCCATGTTAATAAAGAATGGAGTAAATGGTTTTGCTAGTTAATTTCCAAAGATAGTGTATAAATATTTTAATGAAATATTTCTAGAGATCTGGGTTTACACCCAGAGGAAGAGTTTAAACACGTGAGATGTCAGCATTTGGTTCAGATCCACAAAAAGACAGAGATGGGGAAAGGATCAAAGATTGCAGGCTCCAGTCATTTTACTCTGTTCCGTGATGACTTTCAACACTCCAGTGTCCTCAGCCTTTTGTTTGTAAAGATGAAACCTGTTCTCCCATAGTGTAGATTCCTAGTACGGTGTGCATGGGGATTCTGTGGCCTTCCTGCCTACTGTTTCTCCCTCCTTTTCTTTGTTCTTTGCTTTGTTTTGCTTTGCTTCTTTTTCTCTTTTTGACAAATAGTATACATCTCTGCTCTGTACCTGGTATGCTAGTGGAAAGAAGTGGAAGAAGCATACGTGACCTCAGGGCTTCAAAGTACTTGTAATCGAGTAAGGAAATGGCTCTGAAATATATAAACCAATACTATAATTACAGTTGCATTAAGTGCTATGAAGAAAACTACCAATTGAATAAGCACCTATGCTCAGTATTTCAATGTACTATCCATGTATTCAGTGTTTACACACCACTTTATTTCATATCTGTTTTATAGATATGAAACTCTATATTCTATTTTTTGTGGATTGAGCATTAGATAATAAGCATTTATTTCCAAACATACAGTACCTCTGAATTTAAAGCAGTTGTCTCTTTTCTATTGAAAAGCCTGGGTAGGAGAGTGGATAAAACATAGTTTTTAGCTAACCTGAATGAATAAATTTTATGAATATAAGAGAAATTCCTCAGTACTTATTCATAAAATTTAATAATTAAATTTCCTTATACACATGTACAAAATTTCATTGTATATAAAATATTATTAACTTGGAAATAACCATTATCTTTCATGAGAAATTCTGTTCACATTCTAATATATAATATCAATTGCAGTGACTTCTAATCATTATAGATGCTTTTTAGTCCTTTGGTATGGTTTTCTAAAGGCACTTTTACATTAATATATTTAATCATGTGTGTTTTATGTCAAACACACATGACTACATGTACATATTTATCTTTAATAAATGTGTTCGTATACTTTTAAATCAAGATGATTCTGTCCATGAAAATGTTATATTCAATTAAAAATAGAAATCAATGTAACATTGGCATGTCTCTACCTTATCCTAAAAAATATTTATAATCTTTACAGCTTTTAAATTTTAATCTGCTTTTATTCTAGCTCTCAAATTTTTCAGTTGTGTGGCCATTTTCATTTGTACAAAAATAAGATTTAAATTAGTTTTAAAATTTTATTTGCCCTCTTATTTTAAATAATTTCATGGAACAACTTCTAAATTATTGAAAATATGATGTTATTGTTGTTTCAAAATAAATTTAGGGTATGGTACTTAACTAAACTACTTTATTGGGAAATTTTGTATGATCTTGAATATAATGTCACCTTTTCAAAGATATAATTTAAGTAGCCAAATCTCAACATAAATTTGGCTGTTAATGGAATAATTCACTTGGAAAGATAAGAATATCATGGGTTAGGGCTGGGGATTTTGCTCATGTGGTACCGTGCCAATCTTGGATGCACAAGGGCTCAAGTTCAATCCCTGGTACCACACACACACACACACACACAATGATGGCTTGAATGGTGACCACCTCCCTTCCCCCTAATTTCTGTGTTGAAGCCCTAGGCTCCAATGCTGCTATATTTGGCTGCAGTATTGTAAGGAGGTAATAAATGGCAAATGAAGCCCTAAAAGTGGGACCCTAATTCAATAGTTAGTGATCTTATAGAAGAGATATCAAATCAGGTTTCTCATTACCTTCCCCTTTCTGTCTGTCTGTCTCCCCCTACTACCACCACCACTGAGTACACAGTGTGAAGGCAGCTGTTTGGAAGATAGAAAGTCCTTGTCAGGAAATGAGTCAATTAATGTCTTGATCTTGAAATTCTAAATCAGTTGAACATGTGTTCTTGGGGGTCAGACTCCCAGAGAAGAAATAGGGGTTTGGTATTGTAAATGTGGCACATCAACCAGCTATTATTTGGAATTGTTGGAGACTGATTTGTCTAAATTTTGTGTCCTATATTTCACTGTATACTTCAAATTGGTTGTGCCATTTACTCCAATTCATGAATCATATAATGACCTTCAATTTCCTCTTCTTTTCTGGCACACCTAAAATAACCATAATTTTGAATTGCATTTCATGTCACCTCTGTGTATACATACCCAAATAGAAATCAAAGCACAAGACTATGATTCATATTTGGTTGAATTTACATAGCACAACAGGCTCGGAAATAATGTCAGTTCTCGCTTGCTATATATGTTGGAACAAGTTCATGTTAACTAATAGGATTTCATAACTTTTGGTTTTATTACAAACACCCAGAGACAGATTCTTCAACTGAGTACATCTGAGAGACAAGTTGCTCAATTAACTGAAACTTTTCAGCCTTCAAACTATGAGAAAACAATTCCTTTTAAGTGCCCAGTTTATAGAATTTTGTTATGGAAGTCTGCACAGACTAATAAAAAAGGTAAAAGTAGATCACCTATAGTAGGCAGGCATGAGAGATACTAGAAGAACTGCTGTGAAGCAGTAGCTGAGAGAAAAAAGCTATAAATGCTCCTTTCTAGGTGTACATATGACACCATTGGACAGTGAAAACTGCATCCATGTATTGTTGCCACTTGAGATTGGAAAAAAAGAGACTTGGACACTGGCAGGGCAAACAATGACATAACAAAAAACCTTCACGCCCAGGCATTCCATATTGTACTAACTTCAAAACCAGTGGGTCTGGTACATCCAAACAATCCAAAAAAATGTTGTTGAAAAATTTTATCTGGATAATAGAGACAGTATTTAAAAAATTAAAGGCACCACAAATGTTATCACCTGGATCGATTTACTGTTAATCCATGTATTGCCTGCTTACATTATATATAAATATATGCTTATGTTCACACACAGACACATCAGCAGGATATATTTTATTATTATGGAAACATAACAGTATATCCATCTGTATTCTCATTTTTTTTCACTTAAAACTATATCGTATGTACTCTGTCAAGCCATTAAAACTACTTCCAGATTGCTGGGCGAGGTGGCTCATGCCTGTAATCCCAGCACTCAGGAAGCAGAGACAGGATTGTTGAGTTCGAGGCTTGCCTGGGCTACATAGTGAGCTCAGGGCCAGCCTGAACTACAAAGTGAGACCCTGTCTCAAAAAAAAAAAAAAAAAAAAACTACTTCCAGATTATCTTTTGTAATAGCTACATAGTATTCCTAATATGATGAGAATATAAAAATCTTAAAAGTTATGATTAGGCACTTGAAAGTCTAGGCTGTAGAGCAAGTGGAGGACCAACCAGCACTGTTAACAAACATTCTTCTTGAGAGACTTCATCTAATTTGAGGGCCTTTAATACCACAGCCAAAGTAATTAGCAAATATTTATTGGCTCACTCTTCTGCGTAGGAAGAAATTCCAAAATCAATGTACAACATTTGGTGAGGCCCTTGTTCTCTGCACAAAAGTATCTACCAACCAACTCCCATGATAATGACCCCACTCATGCCATTGGTTCATTCAAAAGAGAACAAGCTTTATGATCCAAATATCTCTTATAGATCCCACCTATCAATACCTTCTCAATGGCGATTAAATTTCAACATGACTCGACAGGAACCAACATTTAAATCCTTGAGAAAGACAACGATGGCTATTTTTTTAAGGAGAAGCTAGCTGCCTGGTCAGGTCTTCTGTTTGGTGTGATTTTTGCTCACCCACAAATTTTAAGTCCTATCGGTAGGTAGCAGGGTTCCTCTGCTCAACTAGTGAAGAGACAGGAAGACCACATGATTCCCTGCTGTATGATCCACTGCTTCCATTGACTTTCCATTTTTTTTCCCCTTTAACCCTCTAAAGAATCTGTGGACATCTGAACCAGATGCTAGGGAGCAGTGATCATCCACAAATGTTAATTGAGAGTGGGTCAGAAGAAAGTATTTTGCTGTGATTTAAGTAAAGTATTGTCTTGGTGATGACAAAGCTTTCCTACTGTGGTTTAGGAGAAGTCACACTGCTGAAGAAAGGATAGCAGCACCTGATCTTTTGGACTAGCATGGACTTGTGATGTTGAATTCAAATAATATACTTCCACAGTGGAGGAGACACTACATAACCTCTTATCCTCATCAAAATTAAACCATTATCTGAAATAAGAATTCTTTTCAAACTACAACTTTGGTCTGCCTTGAAGGTTGGTCCCTGCTCCAAGTGAGTGGGAAAAATATGCTCCCCGAACACACACTCTTCAGTTATCATTTTACTAAAATGCTGAGCTCTTCAAGAACTTTCTGCTCTGAGACAGATGAGTCACCCTGACTGACATAAGACCCTTATATCTTATTTATCAGCTAAAGAGGAGAGGGAAAATATGATATGGTGCTCATGTAAAATAGTCACATGAGGTCAAAGACCTGGAGCCCACGGCGATGCCATTTCACACAGAATTAAGCAACACTCCTAAACTCTGACTTGATGCTTCTTGCGCCCTTTGTCCATGGTGCAGAACGATCTTCCAATACCTGAGCATTCTGCGCAGAACTGGGCTACTTTCTGTTGTCCAGGGAGTGCTCTCCTTTGGCATGGGAATCCAGAAGGTGCTATGCTGAGGGACATCGCTCAACACCTTTCTGACCTCAGAGCCAAAGTCACGCAGATTCTACACCATAGCATTTCCCTGAAATTCTTATCATTTTACAAACATTATGAGCCCATTTTTGTGAAATTTGTTTCTTTATTTCTGTCTGAGTATTTTTGCCCAAAATATAGTAATCAACAAGTACTACTTGTCTGCCTTTTCATGGACCTTTACAAATAAGTTATACTTTTGCTGATAGAACAATACATTACTTTTCTCAATAAAAATGTTGAGGGATACATTTTATATGACATGTTTAATTTTTAAAATACTGAGGGCAGGAATAAGTATTAAGCTATAATAAAAGAATACTTGTGGGAGGAAAATAACCATGTAAGTGTAGAACACTAAAATAATGAGTAGCTAGGTTTTATGTTTCAAATTGAGAATCTTAACAAACCTGTAACAACTAAAGAAAAATTATCTTTAAAATTTTAATGAGGAATATTAAAAGGTCATGTTTTTCTCCTGGCCAAAAATAATATAAAAACCATGAACCTGTTGTGTTGGTGTATGCCTGTATTCCCAGCACAATGCAATACTGAAGCAAGAGGATCACAAATTCAAATGCAGACTGGGCAACAGCAAGACTCTGTCTCAAAAAATACTCAGGAAATATCTGAGTGCCCTAAGGGATCAGTACCCACAACTGCACAAGCACACAAATGCAACCAAATGAAAAACAAAGAAAATCCAAAGAACTACAGCCTATATAATGAATTCTAAGTGATAAAATTATTTGTACATCATAATGACACAAATTCAGGCACACTCAATTCCCCAGAAGTGGGGCTAAAAAGAATGGTACTGTTAAAAGAGTTTTATAAGCTACCCTACATCTGGTTGTTATACAAACTATAATTCTATCACTTATCCATTAAACATGTGTTTGTAAGCAAGTCCACCACTTGCCAGGTTCTCTTCTACATGCTGAGCACTGAACCCACAATAAATGGTAAACACTGTACAGAAGATCCCAGCTACCCCTTATAGCTGTGAAAAGAGAAAAACTAGGTGATATAATAATAGAAAGGCATGGGCCTTTACATTGGGGCTTTGGGGAGGTATCTCCAAAAAATGACGTTTGAATTCAAATATACAAGATAAAATGTAATAATAATAATGTAATAATGTTGATACAAAGATAAAAGCATAAGCTTAAGAAATTCAGAAACAAAAAATACCTGGAAGTGAGGTGTGCTGACTAAGAGTGAGAGTGGTCTGATATGATTTGTAGTTAGGATTCCCAGTATTCAATAATGGTAGTATCCAAAGATAAGAGGGATAGGTTTAAAAAAAATCCAGGATTTTTTTTCTAAGAAAAGTTGTGACAAAATATAATTGAAAACTATAGTTTTATCTTTCCCATAACTGGGTCTTTAACACATCCTGGAGAGTGACACTTGTTTGAAAACGAAAGTATGTTTACATCCAGAAGTCACAGAATGTTTGCATTTAGACTTTGCCTTGATCAAGTAATTTCTGATGTCTAAATATAAAATGTCAAGATTATAGTTATCAGGCACAAATCCTGTGCCTGATAATACAAATTAGCTGTGTGATATTGGATTGGACTCACTTGATCTGTCTGAGGCTAGTTGTTTTTCGTTTTTAAGACAGGACAATAGTGTGCCTGGCTGGCAAGCACAGAGTCTTAAATTCAGTTCCCAATACAACACACACACACACACACACACACACACACACACACACACACAAAGACAATATGCAGGGCATAGTGGCTCATGTCTGTAATCCCAGCACTAGGGAGGCAGAGCCAGGAAGATTGCTAAATTCTGCACAGTGAGTTCAGAGCCAGCCTGATCTACAAAGCAAGACCCTGTCTCAAAAAAAATAAAAAAAAAAGACAATAATATGGAAAGCTGCTGATGTTTAGGAAGTCTAAATCAGAAACAGTGACTGAAAATTTGTTACTGCCTAAAATGTCAAATAAAATTTAAGAGGTGTCATATGTGTTTTTATTTAGTAAAACAAGTAATAAACAAGAGACTGATACTGCCTCAATGAATCATTGGAGTTTTTCATTCAAAATTTATAAAATTCAAGTTTTAAAAATCAGAATTGCAAGCTATAGCTCTAACCAACCAGAAGTAGCTGGGTCATGAGTTAGTAATTTCTGTTGCTTCAGCTAGATTTCTTCTTGTCACAGAATCGATTTGATTTCATCTTTACCCATTATTTTAATAAACAGATTTGATCAGGACCATTTTCAGCTAAGTTATTACGTTGTGACATAGAAAGAAAATGGATCACCAAATGAAGAGATTAGTTTTTAACTCTCTGAGATGTTTTTAATGCAGTTTGTTGTTGTTGGTTATAATCATGATACCCAAGTTTATAAACTATTTTGTCAGGATCTATAAAAAGGAAAATTTAGATATGTAATCCATATTTATCCAAGAAAGCCAGTGACAAAGAAGTCACTATTTTTCATATAATGTTTTGTTTTAATCACCAAAGACAGAGTAAGTTTTCATCATTATAGGATTGATTCCTACTACATTTTCTTAAGTGTAATTGCTTTAATGGTTCAACACTTTAAACAATAAAAAATAATGGCTACATAAACTTAGAAATCTCATAGCATCACTGTAGCAGAATATTCTAACTGTAGAGTTATTAAAATTGCAAACTATTTGTTTTTTGGTTTATGGGAATCATTACCCACCATCTCATGTGTATTACATTTGTTTCTGAATACAGATTAACATATTTCCTAAGGTTTTTTTTGTATATTTTAATCATGGTGAGGAAATGGTTTCTCAAACCTCAGATAAAAGCGTTAGAGTGGTTTCATGTGACAGAATTTTATCTAGGTTTGAAGAAACCCTAATAATAGCACTTACAATTCTCCGATGCAATTTCTCCTTTCTTGCTACCTTAGGAGTATGGAAAACACGTTTCTGATTTAAGAAGCTGAAAGAAAAAAACCTTCAGTTTAATCTAAGTATTAGGAAAAGGATCACAAATCCTTCTATAGTATTTTGTATTTAAGCTAGTTTCTGTAAAGGCTCCTGACATGGCCCCTGGGAACTAAATATTGACAAGCATGCTTTGGCAATCAAGATCAAGCTTGCTGAATTAACACCGCTCAAGTCTTGCATTGACACTATAACCCAAGACTGAGAATTCTTATCTATCCCATTTATTTTGGCTTTATAGGTGATACTGTACACTTGAATTAGGGGTTTTCACTGTGTCTTAAATGGTATGCCTGTGGATTAATTTGATTTGATAATATACAAGTCCTCATCGTGTTCACAGTGGAACTTATAAATGAAATATAACATCCATTGTTGTCTTTCCTTTCATGGATCCAGAATGAAACTGACTATATATATAAATGTGATATGTCTCTGCTCTCAGATAATGTCCACAATTTCCACCTCTTAAAAAGGAAAGAAAAATAAGAATGATACTGTCTTTTACATACTCCCAGGAGAAGTATCTCAAAGTGATCATTCATTAGAAGCAACTGTCAAAAGTTAAGACAGAATATGTCATAAACGAAACATTTATTTTTCATCATGACTCTACAAGCTTACATAGGAATCTTCTAATGACAACAGTATTTATAAAACTTAAAATATTTTTTTCAAAGAGGAACATATAACCTTTTTCAGTTGTTTAGGAAACAAAGTGAATTGTATTAACAGGAAAAATAATGATGAAAGTGATGGTTGTGGTTGGGATTTCTATTGTTTAAGATTTTGCAGTGTGTCTGCTGAACATCTTACATGCAGCTCTTTTTTGTTTGCTTGTTTGATTTGTTTTGTTTTTTTTTGTTTTTTTTTTTTGAGACAGGGTCTTGCTTTGTAGTTCAGGCTGGCTCTGGGCTCACTATGTAGCCCAGGCAAGCCTCGAACTCAGCGATCCTCCTGCCTCTGCCTCCCGAGTGCTGGGATTACAGGCGTGAGCCACCATGCCCAGCTACATGCAGCTCTTTTTGAAATCTATGAGACACTTTGGGTAGGCCCATTTCACGTTTCAGGATGCTTCAGACTGAAGAGTTTAAGGAACCTCGTTTGACATGACAATTTCAAGTTTATCTGGTTTTCTTCCCGGTGGCTATACCTACAGTCTGGGCACTATCCAGACGTTCTCCTGTCCTCACGGAGCACATGAGTATTACTGCTATTCAAAGTGGTGCTCTGTGCCAGAGGGAGCAGAGTGGAAGAAACATGGCATCTAGTCCAGTGGGTCTTCTCAAAGACACAGTGTTTGGTGTTGGCCTTACAAGATGAGGAGAAGAAGGAGAAGAAAGCCTTCAGGTAGTGAGAATAGCAAGAGAAATGAAACAAACGTGTGAATAAATGTGACATTGTCAGAAAACTGCAAAACATTCAGTGTTTTAGGAGTCAGAGTAGAAGTTGCGTGAAAGAAGCAAGGAACATATTGAGCTTAATGTCAGAAACATAGTTGCCAGCCAGTGATCTCTGTATCTTCATTGTAAAGGGAAGATAAAAACAAAATCAGACTTCAAGCAACCATTGGGAGGGTAAATTAGATAACATACCAGTTGGCTCACCTACTCCTCATTCTCCAGTTTGAGAACACTGTTTTATCTTCTTAGACAAATTCATGTCCTTTTTAATCAAAAATAATTGCGGGACTACCTTCTGAAACTCTTTCCTTTAAATAAAATACTCATTTGGCACAATTTATGTCATTGAACTTTTCTTTCATCTCTGTCTTACTTCTGTCATTGCTGAGACAAAACACCTGATGCCCAAAGTTAATTGATTTCCATCACAGTTTTTAGAGCTTTCAGTCCATCGTTGGCTGGCTCCAAGACAGAATGACACATGGCAGACAGACACTGCAGAGAAGAAACAGCTCATTGAGCACAAAAGACAGCAAAAGCAGCAAGGGAAGACCACAGCTCTTTCTAGCGCTTATATCTTACCCAAGTTAGCCACCTTTAGGGGGGTAGAACTCACACCCTGAAACCTAGTGCCCTTGAGGCTACCCCTGCAGTATGAATCACTTCCGGCATCACACACTCTAGATCCAGGCACCTTTAAGAAAGCTCCACCTACCACTGCATGAGCCTTTTGGGAGGACACCTAGACATAAGTTATTAACAATCCCTTTCTTAAGGAATGTTTTTCATAACTTCCTTCCTGCTAATGACAGTCATTCAGTACTTAACTTTCTCATATGTGTGCAAATAGATTTCTGCAAAGATTGTGGATGGGTGTGATTTCAAATATCTTTATGTAAAACAGTCCACATAAGGATAACGTGTTCTCAAGAGTGACTATCACAGTTCCAAACACACCAAAGCTAGAATTAATTCTTACTTTTCTCTGCTTTCTCCTTTATATAACAATCTTATCCAGAATCTGCTTTAACACAGAAAGTCCAGACATTTTGATAATGCCTTCTTGTCAGCATCTATACCCGCACCTGTGAGTCCATGATTATTTCATAAACCATCTACTCAGGGAGAAGAGTTTTCTCTTTGTTCTATAAAAACAATAGGATATATCTGTCCTATCTTCTATGCTTTCTTTCAAAACATTTCTGAAGTTTGTTATCTCTATAATGACTTGCCTGATTTAGAATCTCTGCTAACTGATCATTGCCTCTGAGAACTTTCTTGATTTGTCTGGCTTTCTTTTTTTTTTTTTTTTTTTTGAGACAGGGTCTCGCTTTGTAGTTCGAGCTGGCTCTGAGCTCACTATGTAGCCCAGGCAAGCTTCGAACTCAGCAATCCTCCTGTCTCTGCCTCCCCAGTGCTGGGATTACAGGCGTGAGCTACCACGCCCAGTTTGTCTGGCTTTCTAAACTCCAGAACAGTCCACTTTGCTACTTTGGCACTTAGCAGGCTACATTATTTTATATTCTATTCAGTCCATAATCCCTTTTTCCAGTGAAATATAAATCTGTTTAGGCTAAGGAATTGATTTTTTCATGTACTCAATACAAAATGAAGCTTTGTTTTGAAAAATGGAAATCATTTTTTCTAGTCAAACTGCATGTTCAGTAAACTATATCAATATAACAATTCCATAAATCGCTTAAGTATTTTAAATGCAGTATAATTTCAGGGAAATTATGTAATTTTAGGATAATTTAAGTAGCCTTAATTCTATACATTTATGGTGAATTAAAATGTTCTCCAACCATACTTTTAGTAATTATTTAAATGGGGCACTCTTCAGATTAATTGACCTACTGCCACCACATCTACTCAAAATATGTACATTGTAGTTTTTAGACATATGTCTATATCTTATTTCTTACATCAGTGCAGAACAGTGCCATGCTGTTATTAAAAAGATACAGAAATCTTAAAAACTAAATATTTAGAAACTGATGTAACTAGTTATAAAACCATAATTATGTAAGAGTGTTCTTTCATAACAAGAAGCCTTTCCATCTGTCATCCTCTGTTTTAACGTCTATAGTACTCATTAGCCATTTCTATTATTACCATTCTACAAGCAACTGCCATTCTTGAAACTGATTGATGTTTAGGAATAAAGCACATTTATTACATGTTGCCAACTTCAGAGGAGAAATCTTATAACCTACAGTGCTTTTTAAGAAGTGATGATACCTTGTATTTCTAGAACTAATCACTGCTAAAGAAAGTTAAAGGCTGAAAATATAATATTTTTTCTATGTAGACCTTTCATTGCATTATATGCTATTCAACCATAAAATGATTATAGTGTTTTCTCTGACAAAAATGACAGAATGTGTGTGTGTGTGTGCAAGCACGCGTGCCTACATACCTGTCTAGCTATGCCACTATATCAGGTGTTATCTGTATGACCTCTTAAATTCATACCTTCTAGCTTCATTTGTCCAAATATGGGGGAAGAACCTTAATCAAAAATAAAAAATAGGGTGGGAGATTTAGCTCAGTGATTTTTGGCACCTGCCTAGCAAAGAAGGTCCTGAGTGGTTCTGGTAACCACATACAACAGTACTGGGTGTGGTGACTCACACCCACCAGCAATCAGTACCAGACCCCACAGTGCCAGGTGTGATGGTTCACACCTGTAATCCCAGCACTCAGGAGACAGAGGCAGGAAGATTGCTGAGTTCAAAGTTTGCCTGGGCTACATAGTGAGCTTAGGGTCAGCCAGAACTACAAAGTGAGACCCTGTTTTTTTTAAAAAAGAAAATAATAATAAATAAAATTGTTAAATTTTAATGTAAATAAATGTATCAATGTTCATGTGATTGTTTTATTGCCTCAGTACTTTTTTCCAGACTCTTGTGCAAGATCTTCAATTCCTAGTCTTTAGAGTTCACTCCATGAAGCCACCTTGACATTATACAATAATCTTACCCCCAGTTATGCCACCGATCTCACCCACTGTCCTAGTATCACTGTGCCAACTTGATTGAATACTTTAATCCTTTGTTTACTAATCTATCACTCCAACTTCTGCCATCTTCACTGGGATAATAAATACTCACCAGGAGTGGAGGGGAAGTCAGAGAATTCAGTATGGCAAATATGAAGAATGAATAAATCTAGAAAACTAATTCACAAGACAAGGGCAAATAAGATTGTACTTTATATATCATTCCTGGTAATTGGGTAGATTTTAGCTGTTCCTACCACAAAAACAAACAATATAGATAACTATGTCAAATTACAAGTTTTCTAATTTATTTCAGTATAGCAACCTTTTTGACATCTACATGTATTCCATATCATCATATTGTATACCTTAAATATTCATAATAAAATCTATTTTCAAAATACAAATAAAGTCCTTAAAGATATAGCTACCACATACTAAGGTCTATAAATTTTAAACTGCACTCTCATTATCCATGTCATTTCCTTCAGAAATTTCATATGCCTGCTATTGTGTATCTACCAGTTTCCAAAATAATTACATATTTAAAATAATATGAGAGATAATATTTGTGCAACACTTACTGTTTCTTTTCATTTGATTCTTAAAAGAACTTTAGCAGATATTGTTAGCTTCATTTTAAAAGTGATTAAAATCTAATGATTGCTCCTAAAAATGGGACACTGAATTTACATTAAGGTTTTATGGTTTTAAAGTTCATTGTGGCTTTTCAATTGGGCATCACGAAGCAGTTTTTTTTCCAATACTTCAACATTGTCACAACTTCTTTCAGTCTAGTCTGTTGTTTTTAAATAAGACAGTTACAGAATCATAGCCTGTGTTGTAGACGCCATACACAGGAATTAAAAATATAAATAATAGGTTAAACTCTATGTTCTTAAATAGTTCAGCTGTTTTCCTACCCTGAATCCAAATGTATTATTCTCTATAAAGCTTAAATTTATTGTAGTTAATGACATTAACCTGAGTTCTGTCCACCACGCCTTCCACCTTTTACAATGCATGTGTAATTAATCACAAGCTTCCATATAGGGCGTCTACAAATATGAATGAAACTTTTCACTTATTTTCTCTCCCCATAGACTTGACTTAACCCAAGCCCATGTACTTACAGACTTAATTCTTAAGTAACTTTCTGCTAATCTTTTTGCTTTCACTTTAATCTCTTTCTGAGCCGTGAGCAATACCACCATCATTTCCTGAGTCTGAAATACCGTCTTTTGGGTGACTCTCCCACTCAGAACTCTCAGAGGCGCTTTTGCTCCTGTGAGAAGGAATTGAAAAGACTGAATGTAGCATAAACGACCTTTTACAAACAAGACCCACAGGCGATCTCCCTGTCTCAGTCTGAGCTTCAATAGAAAGCGAGCCTAAAATACAGAGCTGGGTGAGGGTGGTTGATTCTTGCATTGATCTTGGAAAGAAGCACGGGGAGGAGCCATGGCCGAAGAAGAGCAGAAGCCAGCCACGCGGGTATTAGTTTGAGGGCCCAGTGCTGGACGCCCGAGACGGGACAGTGCCGTGAGGAACCGTGTGAGCTGCAGGAAGGAGGCCCGGGGCGCTTGATCCGGTCCGCGCGCAGCCTGCGGCCTGGCCTGGGAGCCTGGGCTCCCGGACCCCAGGAGCGCCACGCACGGCCCCGGCAGGCGCCTGCGCTGTGGGGGAGGCCCTGCGACACCCAGTGCGAAGGGGCTGAGCGAAGGCTGAAGCGGGTCCTGGGGTCAGCAGGGCACGCGGAGCTGCCCCAGTAGATGCCGTCACCATCTTTTCTCTGCTACGAGAACCTGTAGATGTAAATGAGTTCTGGAATGTGTGATAGATTTTGTGAAATAGGAAATATTCAAAGGGAATGTGGTGGGGGAATGCAATGAGGGGAAAGAATAAATATGATTTGGGAAGAAAAAGAAAGCATGTATATAGCGGGTGGGGGAATTGTGGGTGGGTAGGGTTATATGTATAAATGAGAACTAACTCGTGTCCTATACTGGTACAAATTCCCCAGTGTGGTGTGTGATTGTGAGCTGTATGTAAAATGCACCAATAAAGAATTCAATTAAAAAAATTGAGGGACAACTGTCACAGTCCCTGTCGAGCCTGAGGGCCCTCCTGCATGCCTTATATTCTAATTGCTTCTAGATTTGTACTCTTTTCCTTCTCTCCGTGATTCCCATCCCTCCTTCTCTGCCTTCTAACATGCTACCTCTCCTTCCAGACCTAGCTTGTACTTCCTCTTCATATAAAAAGTGACTCAGCCAGACAAAGTACAATCCATCTTCCTCTCAGCTGTCATGGTTGGATTTTACTGGCGCCATTAATATGAATTGTAATAAGTCCTTTAAATCTTATTTTGACTAGATTATAAATTTCTTAAAGCCAGGGATGATAGCTAACTCTTATGTCACTATCTTCAAACACAATAATTGCTTAATTGTTAATAGTCAATAAATGTGTGCTGCCTCATTGAATAGAATTTTTAAAAGTGGAACTATTTAAATATTTTAAATGTATAGTTTAAATTTGTTTAAAAATTAAGTTTAAGTTCAGACTTTTTCAATTGATGATATGGAACTGTTCTTAAATTGAAGAAAAGCCAGGAAAAATATTAGTTCTTCAGTGTTATGGCTTACATCTAGATATCCCCCAAATACTCAATATCTAAGACACTTAGTATAAAAATTTGCTCTCAGTACTTGTCCTGTCTCATTTGTAAAGGTATAGGTCTTATTTATGTGATATAGATGAAAAAACATCCAAGTTATGTTGCCAGAAGCAGTTTCTATTTTAAAGAGCAATTTAAAGGAATTTTTTTTTTTTTTGAGACAGGGTCTCGCTTTGCAGTTCAGGCTGGCCCTGAGCTCACTATGTAGCCCAGGCAAACCTCGAACTCAGCAATCCTCCTGCCTCTGCCTCCCGAGTGCTGGGATTACAGGCGTGAGCCACCACGCCCGGCTCAAAGGCAATTTTTAAAGAGCAATTTTCTGTTTAAAAAGAGAGGTTTTAAAAAATGTGAGTATATATTAACATTTTTCTATTAATCACGTATTAAAATTAGTATTTTATACTAAAGTCTTATTTTAGCATCACCTGACCTATTGTTTGCCATTTCCTTGTTTAGTGCATTTCACTATTTTGCTTCATTTTAGATTTTGCTTTTTGAAAATCAAATACTTTGTCAATGAGCTCTTTCAGCATCTGTTTTTGACTGCCCTTTATCAATTTTTGGCCTTGAAATTTCAGAAGGAACTACCTGATAATTACAATGGCAGTGAAAAGGGAGAAGGTGGCCTGGGCACAGGGTGCTGTGGACACTGGAAAGCAAACTTTGTGACTAGACCGTGTTACCGTATATGGAGGACATAGTTGTACTTCAGAGGTTCCAATCAGAGTGGGAAAACTGTAGATTGAGAACTATTAACTACCCATAGTGAGCTTGGCCTTAGTGCTAAGACGCCTGGGGAAGCTGAATGATAAAGAAAGAAAAGATGTTAGTCAAGTAGCAGTGGAGAAATATAATTGACAGGGAGGGTGAGAACGATGAGAGAGGGAGGGGCAAATGAAATAGGAACCTGCTTTTGGCAGCTAACTGACAATTTGTTCACAGAGGAAGCTGCTACTATAGGACATGCTTACACATGAAATCATTTTACCAGAATGGTTATCAGTGGGCACTAGCGACGTCCTGGAGAAAAATCATGCACTATCATTCATTTCCATTTTAACCACAGTCAACGTTGTGTCGGATAATAGTTTTAAAGTAGGCAAAACCAAAAGAACTTCTAGCCAGCAGTCAAGAGTCAATACTAATATCTATTAGTCATCCATTAATACTAATTTCTTATAGAAATATCAATTCTTCTCGCCCAAAGATAGTTTACAAAACAGAGAAATCCTTATCTGTTGGTTTTGGCTCTGCCGGAAAATGTCCTGATGAACTGATGTGCTAAGCATCATAACCGTAAGAGCACCAGGCAGCGCAGAGCTACTTTGGCTAAAAGGTGCACGGGAACAGGGCTGTCGACTGCGGAGAACACTGCTGGGCTACGAGGCTGATTCTGCCCAGATCAGGGTACTCAGCCATTGTGGACTCGCCTTTCCTGGAAAAGAAAGAGAGAGAAAGAGGGAGAGGAGAGGGGACGGGAAGGAGAGGGCAGGAGGAAGGGAGAGAAGGAAAGAGAGAGCGAGGGAGAGGGGAAAGAAAAAAATAGAAAAAGGAATAGTACGTACCTCCTCATGTCATGAGAATTATTTTGCATGGGCCTGACACTGGGAAGGAGCTCGGCACAAAGAGCACTTTCATCTGTTGTAGATACCCTGGCCTATCCTGAAGCCCAAGTCAGTGAAGATGAATATGCCTCACTGTAGCCAGTGTAGAAGACCAGTTTACCAGGTCTGCAGAGCTTTTATGAGATGTTAAAGATCCAGCTTCTCATCCTACCTTCTGACTGGAGCCCGCGAACCAAATGGGAGCGTGAAAACTCCCATTTTACCCTGTGTGTCTTGGCCTCCAATATATTTTACGAAACGGAATCTTTTCCTCTTGTCTGGGTGAGTCTTCTGAAGTAGAAAGTGTTGAAATAAATGGCTTATGACATGTATAGTGTTGAAATAAACGTTTATTTTAACACTTCATAAGTCATGAGCCATTTATTTTAACACTTTTCACTTGAAGTGTTTAAATAATAGGTTTTATACAGGGATGTGTCATCCACTCTGTTTAATGTAAAAGTGAATATGTAAATATATCCATCTATCTAATCTGGATTCTACACCCTTTGGCTGCCAAACAGCCTTGTTGCCATAGTTTCTGAAGTAACCTGAAATTAAATGTTCTTCTGTTTCTTTTTCAGTTGATAAGTGATTTGGTGGTTTATAAAGCCATCGGACAGCTCTCCCTTAAAAGACAATTCGTTAAATATATCTTCTTTTAGACAGTTAAAAAATTATCAGCAAAAACTAAAACTGACAGCAGCATAAATAAATAAAACGGTTTTTGCTATGAATTTTCAAGGTTTTCCCTTTGTTTTTAGGATTTATGGAAACTTACTTTCAGACGTGTGTGTGTGTGTGTGTGTGTGTGTGTGTGTGTGTGTGTCTGTGTGTCTGTGTGTAGTGCAGGGCTTGGGACCAGTATGTATGGAAATGTCTTACTGAAAGCAGGGCATGTGGACAGCAGCCTTGCTGTGGAAGTCATATCTGTGTAGAATTTGAGATCTTCTAGTTACTCTTATAAGGGTGAAATATTTAATCATTTTCCACATAAAAAGTAACAACTCTTGGGAATTTTTGGTGATGTAAGAGAAATAATATCCATAAAAGTCTGAACAGAGTCCCCTATACATATCGGGCTATTCAACAAAGCATACTTACTATTGTTGCTATTATTTCTTAGTAGAAAACAACAATTAAAAAGAACATCATAAAAATTATATTATTGGAAAATTATTTTCAGTATCTACAAGTTGTTTTCTTTGTTTTTGCCAAATAATATAGACTATCTACTATTTTTATCTAAGAACAAAGAATCCAGGTGTTACATAAGGAGTATTTTTTAAATAAACTTTTTGTTTGGAATTTACTTAAATTTACAGAGATGATTTTAAAATAGTACAGAAGATTTTCATATACATCTCACCTGATTTCCCTTACTTTTCATTATAAGGGTTATTTTAAGAATTTTGATATTTAAGAATATCAAAGAAATACATTATGGTAAAATGTGTGTTGATATCTTTAAAGCATAACAGAGTGAAAGGAGATAAACAGAAAAAAACGTTGAGGTAAAAGAATGAAGAAGACACAGAGCCAAAGGAAGAGAGAAACTTAGAAAAACCTTAGTTTTCCCGAAGTCTTTATTTTCCTCTATATAAAGCAACTACTTCACAATTCTGACTTTGTTGAAAGAGTTAACTGATACACAAAAAGGCAAAGGTTTGCATTTGTTTTTAGGAATAATTAAAATCTGAAATGTAAAAATCTTCCAGAAGAGATACAAATACTGGTGTTCATTTTCTATTTGACATTTTCCACTGTCTATAAATGCTATTGATTTCAAATTTTAAATTATTTCCTTTCTGAATACACCTTGTAGAATTATTATAATGTGGTTTCTAAGACCTTGTAATCATTGATTGTGATATTATAGTCTCCATAAATGTGCCATTGTGAATAATTGTACTTGTTAGCCCTTTATTTGCCTATCATCTTTAGAATATTAGCCCTTTGGGGCAATAAAAAATATATTTCTCCAGTTCACTTATTGCTAAATGTAGGAAATGTATCTTTTTACTCTCCAAAACTATTAAGTGCTTTGACATTTTCAAATTTCAGATATCAAAAGCTGCTCCATAAAACTTCAGCATTTCATGGATTGTGGGAATTTTATGATTCATAATCTGGAGCTTATAAGTAAACAATCTTGTACAATGAAAACAGGAGATCTTTTGCATACCCCTTACTGCCTGTGAGCATGCCATTTCTCACACCTTCATTCTCGTTGCCTACAGGTAAAGTGAACACTAATGCTCCAAAACACATATACATTTTGATCGTTAGTCCTATATACATGGGTTGCAGGTGCATTTTAAAAGATTTGAAAGAATTTCATTTCTGTACAAAATTACAGAGAGTCTCTGAGCTCTGTGGGATAAAACAATATATAGTTTTGGCAAAAGTCACTAAAAATATCTCTCCCCTTGGGGCGTGGAGGCTGTGTTCTTACCTCTCTCTGTGACAGGATTTAGCACATCTGTGATGCCCAGTGTTCAAATTTGAATGCTTTAGTGCTCTTTGGAATCATTACACAGAATTGAAGCACTTGGATGCTGAAATGCTTATGGCAACAGTAGAAACTAAGCGATCATCTCTGAATGAGGAAAACATATGCATCATGTTTTGCTTCGATCTGTGCTTTCACTACCATGATTATATCCTTTTCGCAACAACTTGGACCTGATAATGGGCTGTCTTCTTCCTGTGTGAGCAGAAGTGAGCTAACTGCCACCTGGCAGTGATTCATCCTGGTTTGCACCCTTGGCCAATTTGCCTAAATCCCCATGCCAGTTGACAAAAGGAATGACCTCAGTTTGACAAGGGACTGAAAATTCACCAGGCAATATAAAAGCTTGGGAAAGTGAAACAGACAAAGGGTATGTCATTACAAACCCATTATAGATTTGATGTAACTATAATCCAGATCTTCCTTAAAGACTCAGCTGAGATTATTTTATGATTACAAGATTTTAATAGGAACGGCACCCTGGAGTGCTTTCTCTCTTGTTTTCCAGAGGCAAAGATACACTCAAATACCGATTTGTGCAGAAACTCTCATTCTAGGCTAACAATGTTTGTGGTCATTGGTGACCGTTTTGAAGTGTGGCTCTGCAGCCACACGTAGCGTGATGGTCTTGAGAGGACTGAGTGCTCTGATGGGTGGGGGCGTGAAGAGAGTGGCATCCAGCAGTCTGCTACAGGAATGATGTTCTAGACGTGAGTCCGAGCCGTCCTATCTATCTTTGCAGTTCCAACTCTTGTGCTTTTTGTACTCTTACTAATCACCAGTTATCATTAACAATGTCTGCACATGTCTGTGCTTCTGTTTTGTAAGTGGTTATATGTGATCGATATGGTTAAACTCGAAGATTCATTTCCTGTTTGGAAATGGGAAAATGCTGTCATGTTTCATCAGATGAAGTCTTCAGAAGACTCTGACCACTGAAAGAAGTCCTAGACATGCTCCAGATAGGGGACATTCACTCTAACGACAGACTCGCTATTTCTTAGGTATTTAAATAGTTTTAATTTTCAGTAGAGTGTGGTTTATATATCATGCAGTGGACAGATATTTGATGTTCAGCCAAGTTAGCTTTCCAGGTCCTACAGTCCTGAAAAAAATTACAATCTGAAACAAGACACAAATGTCTTCTTCTTCCCACTAGGAGTTCCCTGGGTAGGTTGGCCAACAGACCCCCAGTGCGAGCTGAGACTTCGAACATCAGAGATCTATCAGTCTGTTCTTAACCATCATGTGAATAAAATAATATTTCTGTCTCTCCCTCTGCTCTGCCTCCCTCTCCCCTCTCTTCTTCTCCAGGCACGTGTATGTATGTATGTATGTATGTATGTATGTATGTATGCATGTGTACATGTGTAAGTTACCTGCTTTCATCTGTTTTATACTTATCTGTGTTGTTATACATATCAATAAGCAACATTCCTTTTATGATTGGTAGTGTTCACTGTACTATTCGACCACAGTATTTGTCCTCTTGTTGATGGCTTCTAGAATGGTTTCCAGGGTTGAACAACTGTAAAATAGTTGTTAATATTCTTGTTCAAATAACTGTGTTTTATTTTAACTTTTCTTGGATCGATTTCTAGGATGAATTTGCTGGGTCATTAGATAATTTTTTTTAAAAGAAGAAAATTTCGTTATTTTTTTTAATTTTTATTAACACATTACTGAAGTTCACATTGTTTATGGGGAGTTTGTATGTGTACATAACACATTTTAATTCTTTTTAAGCCCCTTGTTTCCTTCCTCCCTCCATCTCTTAGATTCCTTCCCATTTGCAAAAGGTCTATCTTTCTATTTCCTATTATCTATCTTTTATGTTGTTCTTTATTATATTTTGAGTTTCTCATATAACAGAAAGCACGTAACACTCTAGATTCTGTGTCTGATTTATTTCATTTAAAGTTATGGTTTCAAAGTGCATTCATTGTCCTATGAATGACTTCAATGATCCTTGTTTGTGGCATGCTAGTATTCCACTGTGTCATTCATTTCTTGATGAACATACAGGCTGCTTCCAAGACTGAGCTGTTGTTAATTATGCTGCTGTAAACATGCAAATGCATGGGTTACTGTAATATGTTTTTAACTCTTTGAGGAAGAAGGGCACTTGGTGGCTTGGTGGCTGTTTGTAGAATGACTTTTCTTTTCCAAAATGGAGGAACTCAGTGGTTCAGTTAAAAAATCAATAATCCTGATAAGTGAAGACTTTTTCAGTACTCTAGTTTGTTTTCTTTATTTATTGTATACTATATGAATCAAATAGAATTTGTAGCATTAGTTTTCTGATGAATCACCATATTGACTTCTGTAATAGTTATACAAGTTTACACTCCATCAAAAATACTGTAGAGGGCCGGAGGGTTAGCTCAGTGGTTCCAGCGCCTGCCTCGCAAGCCTAAGGACCTGAGTTTGATCCCCGGTTACCACATATAATGCTGGGCATGGTGGCTCACGCCTGTAATCCCAGCACTTGGGAGGCAGAGACAGGAGGATTGCTGAGTTTGTGGCAGCTTGCCTGGGCACCATAGTGAGCTCAGGGCCAGCCTGAACTACAAAGCAAGACCCTGTCTCCAAAAAAAAGCAAAAAAAAAAAAAAAATACTGTAGAAAGGGTTCCTTTTCCTTTGCAGCCTTATAAGCACTTTTTATTATTATTAGATTTCTTGATAATAATCATCCTTTCTGGAGTAAAGTATAATCTCAGTGTTGCTTTGTTTTACATTTGTATAATGGCCTCATATGTTGAACACTTTTGCATTTGTTTATTGACCATCTGTACTTCTTCTGTGAAGTGTCTGTTCATTTAAGTTACCCATTTTTATTAGATATTTTATTTTGAGTGATCGGATTTTTTTCTTTGTATGTTTGAGACAGTAATCTTCTATTTGAGGAATAGGTGGCAAAAGTTTATTTTTTTCTTTCTGTGAGTTGTCTTTTCATGTCATGCATTATCTCTTTTGTTGTGAAGTTATTTTTATTATGTTTATTTTCTGATACTAGGGTTTGAATTCAGTACCTTGTGCTTATAAGTTAGGCACAGTCTCAGTGAGCTAAAAACCTCAGTCCTCAATCTCAGATTAGTTTTCTCTGTGTCACTTGTCCCTCTTGGATCTGTATTATGTGCTCTGTTGTTGTTTGTAAGATATCTCTGAATAACTGGTCCCTGACAGCCACCCTTGTCTTCTAATTCTGTCTGCACGTTGATCACATCTCTTGCCCCTAGTTCTTAATTCTTAATCTCTTGGATTTAATTTAGAAATTTCTTTTCAAAAATGTTTAGAATCTTTCCACAGGCTCTAATTCTTTCTTAAATTGGTCCTTTAAGTTTTGTAATTTTTTTTTAGCTCAAGTAGCCTTTTTTTTACTGTCTTCTGTAAGGTTCCTGACTGTTTTGTTTATTACATCCATTATCTGTTTAATTCTATCTCCTATGAGCCACCAAGTGTCTTACTGATCTCTACTTTTAATCTCCTCTTATTCTTTCAAATACCTCAGCCGTATGGCTTTTGGTCTGCTCCTTTTTGAATTTCCACGCATCAGCTTTGGGTGATTTGGGAGTCTGGGGGAGGCGTTCTGTTGCCTTGTGTCAGGTTTCTATGGCATTTTGTTTCATTGCGTATGAGCTTTGCAGGCTCCATAGTGAAAGACTTTATTGCTAATATGGATATCTGCTTTATTAGTGTCTGTTTTTCAGTAACACACTACATATATTTGTACTATCAACACTAAGACAAACTATGGATAGATAATGAATAAATAATAAATGTGACCTGTCCCTCCACTAAGAGTAAGAAAGAATGCAGCAGTAATAACATATATTTAACTAACTGCCTGATGATTAATAAGCTTTGCTGGTTACACAGATAAAAACAGTGTGTTGGGAACTGGACAAATTGTAGATGTGAAATGATACATGATGGTGGCTTTAATTTTTTTATCTGATTTAGCAATTTTTTGTGAACTTGTCCATTTACATGCTTGCTTTTTAAAATATCTGTTCATATTTTTGTCCATTATAATTGAGTTATACATCTTTTAATTATTGGTTTATAGGATTTCTTAGTAGATCTTGGAATGAGTTATTTTTCTAATATATGTGTGAGTGTAACATTTTTTCTACACTGAGTTCTTTATTCGTTTCCTTTTTACTTTTATTTCCAGTTTGTATTTAATGATAGCTTCTGATGAAGTCATTTTTCAGTTTAGAATTCTCAGGATCCTTTGAAGAAATACTTGCTTAACTGTACTGAGGAAGATAATTCTTTGGCTTTTATTTTCTTGGAAATGTATAATTTCCAGTTTTACATTTAAGTTTACATTCCATCTTCAATATTTTCACAGTTTTTTATATAAAATGAGATCCAGGTCATGGTTTTTTATTATTACTTTAATTCTACAAATTCACATAGTACAGTGTGACAATTTAACATGTAAAAAGTATAGAATGATCAAATCAGTGTTTGATATTTTCATCTTATTAAGCAATGAAATTTTTTAAATTTAGCACAATAACTATACATACTTATGAACCACAGAGATATTTCAGTACAAATCTGCACTATGTATTGGTCAAGCCAGGATAGTTAGTGTTTCCACCACCTTCTTGCTACAGTGTATTTGGAGTTTCTAGTTATTC
>PVIC010019052.1:9969-31075 GCA_004025085.1 Thryonomys swinderianus
CAGGCAAGCCTGGAACTCAGCAATCCTCCTGTCTCTGCCTCCCGAGTGCTGGGATTACAGGCATGAGCCACCACGCCGGCACTGTGGTATGTGGTATTGTTTGCTGGTGGGCGTGAGTCTCCACGCCCAGCATTGTATGTGGTTACTGGGAACCGAACTCAGGACCTTGTGCTTGAGAGGCAGGCGCCAGAACCACTGAGCTAACCCTCCGGCCCTTTCCTCTTCTCTTTTCCCTCTCCATATTTTCTTTCTCCTCCTTCCCCACTTCTCCTAGCACACGGGGCACATCCTTTTCCTTTGTACCACCAGGGGGCACCTTAGGCCCATGAAGGAGTCACCCTGCTTTCAAGGCTCTATGATCCCCATTCCCCCTGACCCTTCTGGAGAGGCCTCAGGTCCCACGATCCCACTTCTGAGGTTCAGGTGCTGTGGAAGTCCTGCTTTCCAGTTACTCAGACTGGTATTTCTTAGACTTGTTTCTAAGCCTCTCTTTTCCAGTCTGTGTGACAGAACGGTTGTGGGGTTTTACAATGAGGTTTTCTTCTTGCTTTGGGACCTAAGGCAAAGAGCACGGAATGAAGTCAGAAGGGAAGCACCCCACCAACCAGAGGGGATATGGGATGAAGGAAGGAAGGCACTGTGTATTTTATTTGTGTGTGTGTGTGTGCACAGTCCTGGGAAGTGACCCAGGCTTTGTATGTGCTAAGTGAGGATTCTACCACTAGCCTATACCTCCAGGACTAAGAGGGTACAGTTTAAATTCTAAATTCCTTTATTTTCTGTGGAAGTATTATAGACAACTAAATTAGATAGAAATATTACAGAGATAGAGCTAGGCCCTCAAGAGTCAGGACAAAGGTCAAAACATCATGTGTGGCCGGAAACATCTCTGTTGGAGAGTAGGCCTCCAATAGATAAAGATGAAATGACCAAACCTGTATCCTCCCTCAAAAGACAAAAACCAAGCCTAATGAAGTTTAAAGAGACAACAGTCACCTCAGTGGGTGCCCAAGACCTCCAGGCCCATCATTTCCTAGGGAAATCTTTGTTCTTTCCATGCACCCTTGTTATATGTCTTGTTTCTCATTGGATCATTGTTACCTAAGTGACTATACTTATAACCTTATTGGTTGATCATAACTAACCCATGTTATACCCACGTGGACTTTGCTTTATAAATTTACCTGTAAAATGGGGTGCTCAGTTACCCATTTGGGTCCTCTCCTGCCTCTGCCTCTCAGGAGATTTCCTATCAATAAATATCTCCTACTTCTAACCTCCATTGTTTCTAGAATTTATTCTTCAATTTTTAGAGAACATGAACTTGATGTATCAGACATCTAACAGGTTGGTATAATATTTCATCTCCTGTATCAAAAGGACAATGCTGAAGAAACACAAGAGAGAATAATAATATTATAGAGCATAGCCCAGGGCACAGTAGTGTGTGTCAATAACCCCAGCTACTCTGAAGGCTGATACAGGAGGATCATTTGAGCTGCTCAGGACCAGCCTGGGCAACCTGAGATCTTATCTCAAAATTTAAATTAAAAAATTACAGACATTGATATAAAAAAGAAAACAAACAAAAATAGAGACTGTACTAACAGTGAAGATCATGCTTAAGAAGCATTTCATGTATTCTCTTTTTCCTCCACCACAATCCCAAGATACTTCCTTTTTCATCTCTGTTTTAAAGATAGGGAAATGGAAGCACAGAAGGTTAAGTACTTGCCACAATCACATGGCTTCTAAATGACAAAGCCAGGGTTCACCCTGTCAGTCTGAGACCAGAGTCCATGTCAAACACTGCCCCACATTGGAGACTCAAACCAGGGTCTTTGCACTAAATTACAAGCTTGGCCTTTTTGTTTGTTTCCTTAACAAGGAAGGGTTTTGTTAAGTCACTGTGTTGTTCACTGTCTTAGTTACCTTTGCTTGTTGTTGAGACAAAATACCTAACAGCCAAAATTAAAGGAAGAAATGTTTATTTAGCTTACAGTGTGTAGAACTTTCAGTCCATAATGAGCTAGCTCCAGGACACGGTGGCAGGAGAGAGGAGAAAGAATTAATGGTGGACAGAAGGTAGCAAAGCAACAAGGGACAACCACAGCTCTTTCTGTCCCTTATATCTTTTTTTTTTTTTTTTGAGGTAGGGTCTCACTTTGTAGTTCAAGCTGGCTCTGAGCTCACTATGTAGCTCAGGCAAGCCTGGAATTCAGCAATCCTCCTGCCTCTGCCTCCTGAGTGCTGGGATTACAGGCGTGAGCCACCAGGCCCAGCACTGTGGTATGTCTGCTGATTGCTGGTGGGCATAAATCACCACACCCAGTATTGTTGTATACGGTTACCAGATCGAACCAGGGACTTTGTGCTTGCTAGGCAGGCACCGGAACCACTGAGCTAAATCTTCAGCCCTGTCCCTTATATTTTATCCAGGCTGTTTAGGGCGGCAACACTCTCACCCTTAATCCTAGTGCCCTTGAGCCTAGATTGTACCACAAATCCATCACAGTGTCAAATACTAGATCCAGCTACCTTTGAAAGAGGTATGATTGCACGAGGCTTTGGGAGAACATCTAGACACAAGCCATAACACCCAGGCTGGCTTCGAACTTTCAGTCCTCTTGCTTTAGCTTCCCAGAATTCTGGGGTTACAGGTGTAACCTCCTCTTTGATGGAGTCTCTAAAGAAGCAGATAGGATTGGCTGCCAGAAAAAACGGGGAGGAGGCTCTGGTCAGGACCTGACAAAGAGGAGGGTAGGATGGAAAGACTCATACGGATACTGGTTAAAGGTTGATAAGGGCAAGGTCATATTTTTTTTTTTTTTTGAGACAGGGTCTCGCTTTGTAGTTCAGGCTAGCTCTGAGCTCACTATGTAGCCCAGGCAAGCCTCGAACTCAGCAATCCTCCTGTCTCTGCCTCCTGAGTGCTGGGATTACAGGCGTGAGCCACCATGCCCGGTGCAAGGTCATATTTTAATACCATGTTGGCAAGATAGAGGCTGGAGTGGGGGATGTCAAGGGATACCAGAGTGGTGCTGAGGGCCTCTCGGTCACCCAGCAGTTTCCTGCAGAACAGTCGGTGGAAGCTGGGAAGGCGATTAGGAGGGAAAAGAAGAGGAAGTAAGGGTTGAGGTAGAAAGGGCAAGTCCAAAGTCCCTCAGCTCAGTCAGTACAGGGCAGAGCCACTAACTTTCCCGCCTGTACAAGGAAAGTATGAATCCAGGACCAGCACCTCTTCTATCTCTCTCTGCCCCAACTGTCCACCTGCTTTTTTCTTTCATCTCAGAAAGAACCGAGACCATGTCTCAGCCATCTGCCCCTGGTGCTTCACACATCCGAAGCTGTTTCTGAACATTTCTGGGGTGAATGAAGAGCACAGAGTAATGAGATAAACACTCTAATCCTAGCCAGGCTGGGGCAGGAAGATTGAGAGTTTGAGGCCATCCTGGGGGCATTTTAGCAAGACTGTATCTCAAAATAAAGTTTTTAAAAGAGCCAGGGATGTTGCTTAGTGCAGAACATTTACCTAGCAAGTCCCTGGGTTTGATTCCTCAGCACCACAAACAAACAAAGAAAAACGATAAATACTCAGGGCTTCAGATCATAGACTGGAACCCCCACATGCCTGAGTGTGTGACTTCACCTCACTGAAGCTATTTCCTTATTTTATTAATTTGTTTTTATTTATTTATCTATTATTTTCATTTTATTTTTTTAAATTTGCTTTTTGAGATAAGGCCTCACTATGTAATTCAGGATGGTGCTGAACTCACTGGGTAGCCTGGGTTGGTCTCAAATTCACTGATCCTCCTGCCTCAGCCTCCCAGGTGTAGGACCTACCAGGGTGTTCCATAACACCTTGCTTTGTTTCCTTATTTAGTCAACTTCATTCATAGAGTCTATATTTCTGAATTCACTTACTAAAATTTATTTGTAACTTAAAAACCAATACTTTTCTGGCTACATCCAAAGACATAAAAAGTTTGAATTGTCCAACACAGGTATTTCTGGCTGAGGTCTGTCAAACAGCTCTATCTGCTTTCCTGTTTCAGCTATCATAAACAAAGATTCTCTGGCAGTCTATCTAAAATGTGCCATGATATCCACAAGATTTTTGTATTTTCGGTGACTTTGCTGGCTCAAGCAGTCCCTTGTTTTTTTTTTTAATTGCATTCTTTATTGGTACAATTTGCATACATCTCACACTCACACATAACATTGGGGAAATTGTACCAATATATGACACAGTCAATTCTCATTTTTACCCATATCCCACCCACACCTTCCCACCCCCTATATACATGGTCTTTTATTTTCTTTCAGAATCATATTTACTCCTTTCCCTCATTACATCCCCCACCAAATTTCCTTTGGAAATTTCCCATTCTAAAAAGATTGTCATACTACTAGAGCTCATTTGCATTTACTGGTGCTCATATCAGCGGGAAGATCCGGTATTTGCCTATCTGTGCTCTATTGATTTCACTCCTTAGTGTGTCCTCCAGGTGCATCCATTTGCACATAAATGAATCAATCTTGTCATTCTTTATGGCAGAATAGTACTCCATTTTATAAAAAAAACACATCTTCTTTATCCAGTCTCCAGTTGATGGGCATTTGGGTTGTTTCCAAGATTGAGCTGTCATGAACTGAGCTGGTATGACCAAGGGTGTACATCTGTCTTTCCACTGTGATTTTCTAAGTTCTTTTGGGTATATTCCTAGCAGGGGGATGGCAGGGTCAAATGGGACCCCTAGTCCTAGTTTTCTGAGAAATCTCCACACATATCTCCACAATGGTTGCACAAGTCTGCAGTCCCACCAACAGTGGAGAAGGGTTCCTTTCTCCCGACAGCCTCGCCAGCATTTATTGTTGGTTGATTTTATAATAGCAGCCATTCTTTGTGGAGTGAGATGAAATCTCAGTGTTGTTTTCATTTGCATCTCTTGAATGACCAGTGATGTTGGACATTTCTTCATGTTTCTTAGCTGCTTTAATTTCTGCCTCTGAGAAATGTCTGTTCATTTCAGATGCCCATTTTTGAATTGGGTCTTTAAACTTGGGGAGGCTGATCTGTTTAAGTTCTTTATATATTATAGATAATAGCTCTTTGTCTAAGCAGTCCCTAGTTTTAATGTAAAGCACTATCTAGTTTGTAAGCACAGGAAGGTTATGTGTGGTTCAGGGAAAAAGGTGTGTGTTAAATAAACTTGATGAAGGCACAGTTTATGTGTTGAGGCCGTAAGTTCAGGGTTGATGACTCAATGAGATATATTAAATGAGTTGTCTCCACACATAAAATCAGCTTATTTATCAATCACTTGAAAAAAATGTGACCAGAAAGTTGCAAAACCTGTGTATTTCTCTCAGGAGTATTAGTCAAGTATTTGTTAGTTCAATGTTTGTGTTAACTTCTTGAAACATAACTATTGGGAATAATGACAATCAACTGTATATATGTAGAGATGATGATAGAATCTCCTTGTAGATGGAATGGGATTGTATCTATAAATTGCTCAACACAATGTCTGGCAACATAGTAAGGGCTCAATAAATACGGTCAATATTATTAATGCTTATGAACAAAAAAGAGTGATATTTTTCCAAAAGTTATTTTTGCCCAGGGGCCAAGCTGAGGATGTCTGGCTCTTGGGCAGGAGCTGGTAGAAAAGACCAAGGGAGCCTGACCCGTGGGGTGGGGCCAGAGGACCTGCAGTAAAGAGCTCCACCCTTAGCCCAGTCAATATGTCATAGAGGCCCCAGCCACCTGGCCACAGCATCCCCCCAGGCACCACAGAGGCTTCCTGCGGCCATGGGGCCCTCTCACCTTATCCGTGCCCCTCGGCTGCTGCGGGGCCTGACTTCCCTCTACCGAAGGTCAAGTATGGGAGCCCCCCCCACCCCCGCCCGGTTTTGAAGGATGTTCAAGTGCAGCCGTAGAAGGTACCATCAGAGACGTCAAGGTCCTGCTGCCATGAGCACAGACACCAGTGACACCTGCACTGCCACAGCCAGAGTGCGGATCCTCTCCCCACCAAGTCAATGGGGGCTAGGGGGTAGGCCGACCTGTGATTCCAGGTGTATGTGTAAGGCCAAAAAGCAGGGCTGCTGAAGTTTCCCCTGTGCTGCCTAGCCATTCTGGGAGCAAATTGCGAAATATACCCCAGAGGGTAGGTGGGTTCTGGGCGGCAGGCATTTCCAAGTGCTGAGAGGCTGGAGAGGGTTGGAACAGCTGGAAGTGGACGGCCTGGGGAAGTGGATGAATCTAAGGGGCGGAGGATACCAGACATGCTGATTCCTCACACCCTTCTCTCTCCTTTTTCTCCTCAGTTCTCTGGTCCCTCCAACAACCTGGGCACTTTCTCATCCTCTAGAATGGCCAGAAGCTTGGCCTGCCCTGGACCCACATCTCCAAAGGGCCGGGGATGGGGAACAACAAGTACAATGATTCTGCACAAACCGCCATGCTCTGTACTGAGGTGTCCAGTGACTACGCGGGGCGTGAGGGCAGATTCAGGGGGGAATACTCCCAGGGGCCAGCTTCAGTAATGGCAGCAGGCATCACACTTGAGCAGTGAAAGGACAGGACAAGATGGGGAGCACACACACCAGTCTTTGTTCTCTCCTCTTGACCCTGCTCTATGAGGCAGAGGTCTTTCCTAACACTCCTATCTGTAGGCTGAAGGTTTTCCACAGATATTTTGAAGGCACACATTAGAGATAGCTCAAAAGGACCCCAGGGCTGGAGATTTAGCTCAGTGGTTCCGGCACCTGCCTCGCAAGCACAAGGTCCTGAGTTCGTCCGGTGACCACATAGAATGCTGGGCGTGGAGACTCACACCCACTAGCAATCAATACCACATACCACAGTGCCGGGCGTGGTGGCTCACGCCTGTAATCCCAGCACTCAGGAGGCAGAGACAGGAGGATTGCTGAGTTGGAGGCTTGCCTGGGCTACATAGTGAGCTCAGGGCAAGTCTGAACTACAAAGTGAGACCCTGTCTCAAAAAAAAAAAAAAAAAAAAGACAGAACCCCACAAATGTCTCAGAATGCGTTCATCTGTTTGCCTGTGGTGGACAGGTAGAGTTCCAGGTATGTCCGAGTATGTATGACAGGAGAACAGGAGTGCAAGGCACATGTGACCATATGTGCCTTTGGGATCTTTCTGGTCAGTGTGCTTCTGTGGCTGGCTGTGTCAAGGAGCATTCATGAGGAAACAGGAGCCAGAGCTCTAGCATGCGCTCGCCTAAGAGGAATGAAGGTCAGGAGGGGGATGGGGGCAGCCTGAGGGAGGAGAGGGCAAGGAACCCTATCATCTTCGGCCCCCAGACTCTTCTCTGAGGTCTGTGGTTCTAAGACAGCAGCAGAGCTGGGGTTCCTGGGGGTGGGGCAAGAGTGAGTTTGAGTCCAGAAAGGGAGGAGGAGCTGAGTTCTCTGGCTTGGGGATTTTCCATTTGGGTTTCTGAGTGTGTGCCCATATGTCATTGGGTGTAACTGGATTCCTGTCAGGTGTGCCTAAGTGGGGTTCTGTCACAGTGGCTAGGAACATTGTGAGGGTCTCTGTCTGTAATATTTTGCTTTGGGCATTGTTTGGTGTGTGTCCTAGCATCTCTGAGCGTTGAGGGTGAGAGCAAACCTTGAGAGATTTGGTAGACAGGCTCCCTAGGGTTTAAGAAGCTGAGTGAAATATCCTTCGCTGCCTGTAAGGAAAAATAAATTCTGTCTAAATTCATCTACTCCAAGGCTTGCCAGAGACTCTGAGGAGAAGGGTGGGTTAGAAAATAACTGCTACACTGTACCCAGGCAGTGCTGGGCCCCTTAAGGTACAGGATTGGGGGGAGGTTGCTGACCATCAGCCAGAGCTAGAAGGTGGCTGGCCCAGGGCCCAGGGTCCACAGGGGAGCTCATACATATAAATATGCATGACACGGTCCACAGATACATGCAGACAGTATTAGAAGTGAACTAAAAACCACACAATGCAACACACATGTGCATGCAGGCATATGATATAAACAGATATGCACTGACAAAAAATGTACAGAACCTCCCACCAAGTTACATACAATAAATACATACTCCCACAAAGGAACATACAAACAGGCATGCATCAAAACACTAAAATGTATAAACACACAGACATATGCAAGCATACTCATGCTAGCCCAGGAATACACGGACATACACACATGCAGACACACTCACCAGACTTCCCTGCCCCAGTGACCCTGGAAACCAGAAGCCTCCCTCCCTGTATGAATGTGTGTACACACCCATGGTTGTGTGTACCTGTGTCTCTGAGTATGTGTGCATGTGTGTGGGGGTGCTAAGCTGTGGGAACCTGGTGACATCATCTCTTCTGTCTATTTTTAGCTCCATCTGCAATGATGCTCCTCCATTGCCCTCTCCCTCCAGGTTCCCAATTTTCTTTCTCCTTCAGGCTCTCAGAGGCACAGCTGCCAGAGGGCACCTACTGCCTCAGTTTTGGTGGCCCTCTGCCAGAGTTTCCTGGAGGTCGAGAGCACTGGGCTCTAGGGCCAGAGCTATGGGACAGCCTGGAGCAAAGCCTCGGGTTAGGAGAGCTGACCTGGCCCTCTGCTTCTGCTTTGCAGTCTGCAGCTCTGTCTCAGTCCATAGTGCCTGGTCTATGCCAGGAAGGTGCCAGCTGAGGAGAGAGATGGGGCTCCATGACAGGGTCTTGTCAGAGTTATACTTCAGTGGGAGACAGACACTAAAATACCTCACAAGGCACCTCAGTGAGTTGCAGTGATGGCTCCAGACGCTAGTAACAAGTCTAGAGTGATTTCTTTGTCTCTTTTTTTCCATCTTCCATAGATAACATAGGGAAATCAGCACAGCATAAGGAGACCAGAGGGAGCACCATTCACCCTTGCAACAACTCTAGATTTCTACTAGCAATGCTTCCTTCTCACATTCTCAACATGACACCAACCCACCTTGCAAATGGCCACCAGTTATTAACATCTCCCTTTCCTTTGGGTCCTCCTCTTCCCACACTGATTCCCCAGGAGGGAGGCCACTGTTCCCTATCTACAGATAAGGAAATAGGGCCCTGTGCCTGACCACATTTCCCAGCACACAGGTGAGCAGGGCAGGGCAGAGGGCAGGCAGGTGGAGGAGGAAGTGGTGGTGTTGGAGCTCAGCCCTGGCCAGGGAATCAAAAGTTGAGGGGGAGGAGGATGGTGGCCCAGGGTCTGTACCAGGAGGAAGGCTTTCCGCTTGTCTGCCTCAGGCAGCCACCAGAAAATCAGGTTTGGCAGCTTCAGCCCTGTGTTGCAGGGCTGGAGGAGGGGTCCAGACTGCTCCTCGGTAGGTGGTGGTAGAGTGAGGGTGTGGGGAGTGGGTTGTGTGTGGGGAGTGCAGGATTGCGGGGTGGAGATCCTCTAGTCCTATATTTCACCCACCAATGGCTGGGGAAGCATTTTACAATCCTTCCGGAGTGTAGAAAGAACTCTGGGCTGTAGGCAGGATCCTGGAGTTCCGGTCCCCGTTCTACTGATGTGCTCCTTGGGAAAAGCCCTGGTCCCTTTCTCGGCCTCAGTGGGAGTTCCCAGGAAGAGGTTCTGTAAAATCAGGTTCCCCATCCCCCAACTCCTGCCCTTTGGATTCTTCTGGAAGTGTGACTCAGGCAAACACACAGTGAGAGGGCTGGGGTCAGACTAGACAGCCTCTGGGGTGCCAGGCTTGGATGTCCTTTGTTACCAATGGGTCAATGGCCGGAAGCCCAGCTCCAACCCTACAATGCAGTATTGGTCACCCCACCCTTATCAGGGCCACCACTTCCGGCCTCTGTTCCTTCCTCCTTTCTGGGAAGGCTGCAGAGCTACCTAGGGAAGAACTTCCACATTGCTTTCACTGTACTTAACCCTCTCTTCCCTGGTGACCATTGGGCCAGGCCTATCTTCCAAACTTTCTTCCCCCAGGATCCTGGGATAGACCAGAAAGGAAGGACTGTATAGGGACCTAGTTTTCCTGTTACCCTCAGGTACTGAAACTCAAATGAGAAGTTGGGAGAAGAAGGATGGATTGATTGCTAGGGCCCAACAGACTTCCTTCTTGCCCCAGAAAATTGAATACATCTCCTACCTAACCATTTCTTTCCTCTGCCTCATGTGACCCAGACAAGTGAGCCCAGAGCAGAGATTTGCAACTTTTTGAAAACACACAAAAACCTAGGCCAATGTTACTATGTCAATGACAAAAATTCATTACACAATAAAATTATGAAATCCTGATATGTACATTCCACAGTCATGGACTCTGGGCATCACAGAATTGTAGCATGGTAAAATCTGAGTTTCAGAAGTTTAGGAATAAAAAATGGTGGTATCACCAAACCCTAGACCACAGAGTTAGAGTATCCTTGAATTAGAAATCTTGAGAATTCAGTAAATGAAGCCCTTACCTTCAAGTAGATGTCTAAATCTGGATATGTACAAAGGAATTTACATAGGAACTCTGAGTAGGCAGGAAGCCTGGCACACATGAGTTTAGAGTAAAGTAATAAACTTGCAAAGAGCCAGACAGAAGACAAACCAGGACACATTCCTGCTTCCTGAGGATAAGGGACAGGGTGTGGCAGGTGGAATTTATAGAGTGGCACTATAAAAACAAAACATAACCTAAGGAAAGAATCATAGCTGGGCACGCTGACTGAAATGCACTGTAGCCCCAGGACTTAGGAGGCAAGGTGTGAGGATCACTTCAGCTCAGAGTTTGAGATCACCTCAGTCAATATGGCAAAACTTTGACTCAAGGGGAATAACATTACAAAGCAGCTTAATATGTATATCAACCCAACATTCTAGCTTCCTTATGATTGGAATTAACAACATTTATGGCTTTTTTTTTTTTTTTTTTTGTGGTACCAGGGATTGAATTCAGGACTTTGTGCTTGCGAGGCAGGCATGCGGCACCACTGAGCTATATCCCTGGATCAATTATGTTTATTTCTAAAGGTTAATAAGATTAGCACATTGGAGGGTAACAACTCATGTTTGGCTTTTTTGAGGAAGACAGGTACTCCATGGCTTTATTTGGGGAAAGGCTGCAAGAAGCAGACTTTCTTTAAAAAAGATGTGGAGCCCTAAGCTACATGGTGTACCCCAAAGCCCGCCAGGCAGTGGGGTTCAGAGCCTGTGACAAGGCCCTGAAGGGGGACCTTCTTGAGGGTACCTGTGTGGAGTGGTGCTAGAGGACCCAAGCATCTGCAAAGGAGCCAATTTGAGGCAAATGCATATGGGGACCCTGGTCTTGTCTGTGGAGCTGGTACCTCAGCACACAGTAGAGATATTTACCTAGCAGTTCTGGGAAACTACTGGAAACTCAGGAACTCTGAAGGAACAGTTCCAAAGAGACTCAAATGCCAGTCTCTGCTGGGTATGGGAAATAGGACAATGTCAACTGAAGGTCTTCTTGCTTGGCAGCCTGTTTGTATCCTCAGCTCAATACCTTTGTCGTGACCTCAAGTCAAACCTCCATTTGCCTGTCTCTTCTGGCCTGCTTGCTGGTCTGTCTACTTATACCTGCTGTGTGACCTTTGGCAAACCCTGACTCTTCTCTGGGCTGAAAGTCTTCTTTTCTGTCTTTTGAAGTCTATAATTGGGTCCTAAGGGCAGCTTTTAGTATTGTGTAGTCCTGGTTTTGTCCAGAGCAGTTTTAGCTTTAGATATCTCCATACTTAGCTTCCAGTGAGAGCTTCAGGGAAGAATGCAGGGAACGAGGAATAGAAATAATGCTCACACTTGCCATCCTATATATGTCAATGTCTACGATAGGTATTTTCATAAATATTATATAATGTTCACAACCGTCACTCTATGTTACTGTTACCCTGTTCTTTCCCTGTTTTTCTCTCTCTTTCTCCTCCCTTCCTTCCTCCCTTCTTTCTTCCTTCTACTGGGGGTTGAGTATAAGCATGCTAATATGTGCCTTACCACTGAGCCATACCCCTAGTCGTCACTGCTTCTAATTTTATTTTTTGGTACTAGGGATTGAATTTGGGACCTTGTGCTTGTATGGCAGGTGCTGGGACCACTGAGCTAAATCCCTGGCCCATTGCTTCCATTTTATAGATGAATAAACTGAGAATCCAGGAGATAAATAACATCCCCAAGATTATGCAGCTAGAGAGTAACAGAACTATAATCATAGATCTGTCTATCTAAACCTAGCGCTATGGTTCAGGTTAGTATTATCCCATGAGGCTTCAACAGGTAAAATGAGAGCCCATGGGAATTTCAAGGAGAAGTGGCCAATCCCAAGAAGGATAAGTTCCATTCAGGATGGTGTGGGATAAGGGCTTAAAATGTCTTCAGCTGTGGCCGGAGGGTTAGCTCAGTGGTTCCGGCGCCTGCCTTGCAAGCACAAGGTCCTGAGTTTGATCCCCAGAAACCACATACAATGCTGGGCGTGGAGACTCACGCCCACCAGCCATCAATACCACATACCACAGTGCCGGGCGTGGTGGCTCACGCTTGTAATCCCAGCACTCGGGAGGCAGAGACAGGAGGATTGCTGAGTTCGAGGTTTGCCTGGGCTACATAGTGAGCACAGAGCCAGCCTGAACTACAAAGCGAGACCCTGTCTCAAAAAAAAAAGAAAAAAAAATGTCTTCAGCTGTGGCAAAAAATAAACGGAGACTGCTTCTTTTGGGAATTTGGTATTCTCAGCCCAGATGGGAGAGAGCTGGGCTGGAATGAAGGGACAGAGGCTGGAGTGGGGAATGAGATGGTCCTGTGCTGGACTGACTTCAAGCTGTGGAGAAGCTGCTTCCTCTGCTCTTGTAGAGAGTGTGTGTATGTTATGGGAAAAATAAAAAGTGGGGGCTGCTTCACTTTCCGGAGTTGGAGCTGGTTGACTGGTCTCAAGGGCCTGGAGCACTGGGACTTTGCTGATGGGACAGCACCATGGTGTGCTACCACTAGGTCCACTGCCCTCCGTTTCTAGCAGCCTTGCACAGTGGCCTCTCTTCACAGGCCCAGAGGAACTGGAGGATTCAGACATATTCCTGACCCCACCCAAGTTTTGCTCATTATAGGAGCATGAGAGATCCAGGAAGTCACTGGCTCCCAGAGGCAGAACTGGAGGCAGTCTGGGGAGGTTGTCTTATCCAGACCCTCAATGTAAAGAAAGGTGCAGGAGAGCCTAAGGTTCAGGAAGGCTGAACTGCATACTTTTCCTGGCACTGAGGACAGAGTTGAATCAGTTCTGGTCCTCGTTCTTGAGAGCTTGCAGGCTGATAGAAAACACAGGCAGTCGATACACTGAGAAAGATAACAAGACTAAGTGAGAGGTCCAGACTTTGGACACTGGGAGTTTAGACAAGCAGGCGCGCAGACTCCCCAGAGGCTGCACCGAAGAGACACAGGTAAGTTTGGTTTTACTTTGGTGTTCCTTGTCTGTTTTCAGGTGAGGTCTCACTGTGTTGCCCAGGTTGGTCCTGAATTCCTCTGCTGTCAGTCCTCCATTTTAGCTTCCTTAGTAACTAGATCTACAGGCATGCACCACTACATTGGGCTGCAGGGGTGTTTTTTTTTTTTTTTTTTTGAGACAGGGTCTCGCTTTGTAGTTCAGGCTGGCCCTGAGCTCACTATGTAGCCCAGGCAAGTCGCTGTGAATTCAACAATCCTCCTGTCTCTGCCTCCCGAGTGCTGGGATAACAGGCGTGAGCCACCACGCCAGGCACTGTGGTATGTGGTATTGATTGCTAGTGGGCGTGAGTCACCACGCCCAGCATTCTATGTGGTTACCGGGATCGAACTCAGGACCTTGTGCTTGTGAGGCAGGTGCCGGAACCACTGAGCTAAATCTCTGGCCCTGCAGGGGTGGGTTTTTTTTCTTCCTTTTTTTTGCTTTTTTTGAGACAGGGTCTCGCTTTGTAGTTCAGGCTGGCCCTGAGCTCACTATGGTGCCCAGGCAGGCCGCTGTGAACTCAGCAATCCTTCTGCCTCTGCCTCCTGAGTGCTGGGATTACAGGCGTGAGCCACCACACCCAGCATTGTGGTATGTGGTATTGATTGCTGGAGGGCGTGAGTCTCCACACCCAGTTTTGTATGTGGTTACCAGGGATCGAACTCAGGACCTTGCACTTGTGAGGCAGGTGCCGGAACCACTGAGCTAACCCTCCAGCCTGCAGGGGTGGTTTTTAAGCTACGTTTAAAGAACTGGCAAAATTTTAGCTGAGGCAGGTAGGAAAAGGACTTTCCTGAGGGAGAAACAGTATGAGCAAAAGCCCAGAGCCAGTGCTAACTATGTGGGAGGAATGAATTGCCCTGGCAGGCTGGCTCATGTGGGCAGCAGGACTTGAGGTCCAGACTGCCTGTGCTTTGAGAGCAGGTAGTGGTTACTAAGATGTAGTCCCCAGGAGGACCCGTGGCAACTATAACTGTAAAGGTTTTGGGATAGGGTTTTGCTTTGTAGCTCAGGCTGACATTGAATTCACTGTGTGGCCCAGGCTGGCCTCGAACTCAAGGTGATCTTCCTGCCTCAGGTCCTTTGAATGTCGGGATTATAGGCTGTACTACCAAACCCAGTTTATAGTTGGAAGAATTTTAAAGGTACCATGGGAGCTGCTGGAAGCTCACCACTTCCTTTAATTCAGTACACACAGTAAACACAAAGCCGCAGCCCTATCTCCCTCTAGGAGGCCCAAGGTCCAGTTAGAGTTCTGGCCCAAAGAGGTTATTATTTACACCAAACCCATGCCCCTCGCTGGTCTCAGCGGTAGTGGGATGGAAGAGGCCTCCTATTTTAGCTCTGGACTACAGCAAGCCTTCAGTGTGCTGCTGTGAGGCAAATCTCTCTGGATTTATTCCCGGCGGGCTAGGGGTCTTTCTCTAGAACTAGAACTAGGCGCACCCAAGCCACGGAGCCTGGCTGGAAGCGCCTCTCCTGGTCCTGACCTGAGGGGGCCCGGCTTGGGATGGGGGGAGGGTGCCATTTCCGCTTGGATCCCGTGGCCCGCCAGGCAGGGGTGAGGAGGCAGGAGTCTGAGGCAGGGATGTAATTAACTTGCGGGAGGGAGAAACAAGCCCAGTGCTTGGAAGACCCTCCTGAGCCACCAACAGCCTGGGTGTGGGGTGTGGGAGCCCTCTGAGCAGGAGGGAGCAGGATCTTGAGGTCCCTGCCTGAGATTTGGGAAGGGTGATTTGTAGATATGGGGATGGTGAGCTGATCTGGCCTCAGCGAAGGCCACCCCAGGCCAGAGCGGGGCCCTGTGCCTCACCTGCTTGTCCCCTACAAACTTGGTTTGAGTACAGATTACTGTCTTCCAGGGACCCCTGGTCTTGTAGCAGACTGCTAGGGAGTGGGGGTGGGGCACATGCTCCTAAGTGTGAGTAGTTCTTGGTGAAAAATGCATGTATATATAGATTCATTTATTTTTTTCAGCTTTAATGTTTTTATTAGTATGTATTTGTGGTATATAATGATTACAACCTTTATGGGCAGTTGGTACACATATGAGATTTGTTTATTGAGTTCTTACATATGCCATACCAAAGAGGAGAGGGGATGTTACTTTTCTTGTGTCTTTAGAGTGAGAGAGGGACAAGTCAGACATGGTGGTTCAGGACTATAGTCCCAGAAGATCTCCTGAGCCCAGGACTATGGGACTAGCCTGGGCAATGTAAGAAACTGTCTCCAAAAAAAATCTGTTTATTCAATGCCGGGCGTGGTGGCTCATGCCTGTAATCCCAGCACTCGGGAGGCAGAAACAAGAGGATTGCTGAGTTCGCGGTGGCTTGCCTGGGCACCATAGTGAGCTCAGGGCCAGCCTGAACTACAACGCGAGACCCTGTCTCAAAAAGCAAAAAAAAAAAAAAATCTGTTTATTAAAAACAAATTATATAGGCCTTGGATTCTGTGGTGCTAAGACACTTGGTTGGCGGTAGAATTTTGTATTTTAAAAATAACGATAACATTCATTATAGGGAATTTGTACCTGTACATATGGTATATCTTGCTTTTTTTTCTTCCCCTCCTTATTTACAAAAGCTTTGTTTCCATTTTTCCTTCTTTTTTTTCCCTCTTCCTCCTCTCTTTTCTCCCTGTTCCCCTTCTCATTTGAACATTTTCTTCCCATTTACCAATACCTACTAAATATTTTGCTCCTTATTTACTCTTTTGGTTTCTCACACCCAGAGAAACAATGTGGTGTTTAAACATGTGTGTCTGATTTATTTCACTTAAGAGTATGGTCTCAAGGTGCATCCATTTAGCTAGAAATGTCTGACGCTTATCCTCTTTTATGGCAAAGTAGTACTCTGTTGTATAAAAGCAAAACATGTTTTCTTTATTGGTCATGAATATGTGCCTTAACTTCCCTAAGTCTCAGTTTTCTATCTGTAAAAGAAGAGTCAAGGAAAGACCTGGGCACAGGGTTTGTTGTGAGTTGACATTTCTGGTGTTTGGAACAATATGAGTTTGGGGTGTGTGGGAGCAGTGGAGGAGCAAGAAGTCTTAGAAAAAACAGAAATCTGTGCTAAGTATTAAAATATAAGCAGAAACTAGTCTAGAAAAAAAGGGGGAAGAAAAGGATATGAGATGGAATAAGGTGAACAAAATGAGGCAGGTGAGAGAGAAGAGAGAATGTGAAAAGTATGCAGCGTGCATCAGGGAGTGGAAAGGGACGAAGTTCAAGGAGTAAGCAAAGGGCAAATGTGAGGCCCACGGGGGCCTGGAAGTTACTGAGTCTCTTTGTTATCCTGAGAGCCTTTGAAGGATTTTGCATTGAAACAGGAGACAGGCTCCTGGAGGGGCCTTGTGGAGGAGAGGAGACCTGTGAAGAGGAGGCTGTGGCAGTGGAGGGGGGGGCAGGCGGGCGGGGAGTGGCAGGAATTGCAGTAGTGCCACCAGGATAGAAGGAAGTGGGTGAGAGGCTGGGATTTAGCTCAGTGGTAGAACACTTGCTAAGAATGTGTTAGGCCCTGGGTTCAATCTCTGCAAAGACAAAATAAATTTTTAAAGCTGATGGATTTGAGAAGCAGAGGTGACAGGACTTGTTGATGGACTCAATGGGAGGTAAAAACAGAGGGAGGTGTGTTAGCTTTCCATCACTGTGGCAAGATATCCAAGATAATAACTTTGAAGGTGGAAAAGTTTATTTTAGCTCATGATTTTAGAAATTTCAGCTCATGGCGGCTTAATCCTGTAGCATTGGACCTTTGGTGGCCCAGGATATCACAGTGTTAGCACAGAATGCAGGAGGCTGATTTACCTCATGGCTGCTGGCAACAAAGAGAAAGAGAGGGAGGGATGGGATCTCCATATACCCAACCTAATTTCCTTCTCTGGGGCCCACAATTTCAAGGTTCACCTGTATTCCAATAGCACCACAGGTTGGGGACCAAGACTTCAACATATGGGCCTTCATGGAGGGAAATTCAAGGTCTAAACTATATCTCACTGTGGTGGTGCATACCTGTAATCTCAGCACTCTGGAAGGCTTAGGCAGAAGGAATCACAAATTTGAGCCCTATGTGGGAAGTTTACTGATTTGGCTAGATTCTGGCTCAAAATAAAAAAGGTGCTCATTACCAAGGCCTTGAGTATGCAAATCCTCAGTATGAAAAACAAACAAGCAAAACAAAACAAAATCCCAAACTATAGCAGGAGGTGTGAGGATGATCCCATGTTTCTAGCTTGGATCCCAGGGTGGTTCTGTTCCCTAAGACAAGGAGCAGGAAGAGTAAAACCTTGGAAGGGAAGTTGAGTTCAGTTTTGGACATGCCCTATGACCACAATGCTGGACAGACCCTCAATAACCGTGGTCCTTAATACCTCTTAGCAATTACTCTGTCCGAAAGATGAGAAGGCTATTATTAGCCACCGCTTCTGCCGGCTGTGGCCAGGTTTTAGTTGACTAGATGTCTGGCTGAGGAGGCCATGATCGGGGGCTGCTGTCATCACTGGGAAGGGCCTGGTGCGTCTCCTTTTATTGTCCTGTGCTGCACTTTTCTGGCATAGTCATGTTACATGAACTCAAGGACTGGTCTGTCAGGCAGTTCCCAAAGGATCTGGGGATGGGCAGGGCCCTGTGCTGCTGAGTCCCCATTTCCACCTTACAGCTGAAGAAACTGAGGTTCATAAGCTGAGAGCAAAGCCAAAAGGTAGTGAAGATCTGTGTGCGAGGCTGTGTCAAAGACCTACAGCCACGCATCTTAGTGGTTATGTTTGCTCTAAGTGGAAACAGCAAAAGCTGTATCTCCTGGAGGAAGTGCTGTTGTCCCTCAGAGAGGTAGCAGGGATCAGGGAAGAAGACACAGAGGGCTTCCTGGATGTGGTACCATTCATGATGTGCTAGAAGCATCTTGTTTTCTCTTTTCCTAGGCAGCCTGCATTGGCAGGCAGCTGTTGCCTGCACAGAAGGAAACCTTGTGTCCTACGGGGCTGTGGGTAGAACATGTTCACAGAGCCCCAGGAGTGGTGGGCTGGGATTCTTGTATCCTGAGCTCCCACAGGCCTCAGTCTCTGGCACTGGTCAAACTAAGCATCCCTTTCTGATCAGTATTTCACTGGCAGCTGGAAGCCTGGTGTCTATTCATCTTCCGGTCAGAGTTTTGCATAAGTTTACATTCAGTTCCCAGGCTTTATTTTACTTGAAAAGGAGAAAGTGGCTGGGCATAGTAGTATATGGCTGTAATCCTAGCATTTGGGGATGCTGAGGCAGTAGGATCAATTTGAGCCTAGCTTTGGCTATTCAGTGACCCTGTTGCAAAATAAAAAATAAACAGGAGATGGGAGATAATAGCTCAGGGTGAAGGTCCTGGTACTCCAGTACCTCTCCCCAACAAAAACATCATATGATGATTCATGTTTAAAGAAGGACTGGCAACTATAAAAAATATAAATAAGAGCAGGGGATTTGGCTCAGTGGTTCTGGCATCTGTCTGGCAAGCACAAGGTCCTAAGTTTAATCCCTGGTAACCACATATGACAATACCGGATGTGGTGGCTCATGCCTATAATCCCAGAATTTGGTAGACAGAGGCAGGAGGATTGCTGTGTGTGTTTGAGGCTAATTTGGGCTACGTAGTGAGTTCAGGGCCAGCCTGAACTACAAAGTGAGACCCTGTCTTAAAAAAAAAATAAAAAGGGCCAGAGATTTAGTTTGGTGGTTCTGGCACCGGCCTAGCAAGCTCAAGGTCCCTGGTTCTATCCCCCGTAACCACTTACAATACCAGGTGTGGTGACTCACACTCACGAGCAATCAGTACCACACACCACAGTGTCAGGCATGGTGGCTCATACCTGTAATCCCAGCACTCGCGACAGTAATCCCTGTCTTTTTTTTTTTTTTTGAGACAGTCTCGCTTTGTAGTTCAGGCTGGCCCTGAGCTCACTATGTTGCCTAGGCAAGCCTCGAACTCAGCAATCCTCCTGCCTTTGCCTCCCGAGTGCTGGGATTACAGGCGTGAGCCACCACACCCGGCACTGTGGTATGCAGAATTGATTGTTGGTGGGTGTAAGTCTCCACACCCAGCATTGTATGTGGTTACCAGGGATCCAACTCAGGACTTTGCGCTTGTGAGGCAGGTGCCGGAACCACTGAGCTAACCCTCTGGCCTGAGACCCTGTCTTTAAAAAAAAAAATCTATATCTATATCTATATCTATATCTATATCTATATCTATATCTATATCTATCTATCTATCTATCTATCTATCTATCTATCTATCTATCTATCTATGTGTAAAACTGGTCTCTCTGTGGATGACTGGGAAAAACTTGTCAGACATAAAAGAATGTTGCTAACCTTCATTTGTCATCCATGAAGTATTTTTCTTTCAGGTTATCTACATAGATATGGCAGAACGATATATAAGAGAGTACTTATATGGTAGCTAAGAAGAGGAGACTTATTTATTTTTTTTGAGACAGTGTCTTACTTTGTAGTTCAGGCTGGCCCCACACTCACTTAGGCAAGCCTCGAACTCACAGCAGTCCTCCTGTTTCTGCCTCTTAAGTGCTGGGATTACAGGTGTGAGCCACCATCCCTGGCCTAGGAGACTTTTATAAACTGTATTTTTTTTTTTCAGATAGGGCCTTGCTATATAGTTCAGGCTCACCTTGAGCCCACTATGTAGTTGAGGCTGGCCTTGAATTCGAGACAATCTTTCTGTCTCAGCCTCCCAGTGCTGGGATCACAGACATGCACCATCATGCCCTGCCTTAAAGCATTCATTTTTATATATTTCCTTTTTTTTTCACTTCTAGGCATGTGTGGCTTCTGGGTATATGAAATATATATAGTTAATATACTGCATAGACAGTTTTATCACTTGCTTTCCTATTCAGTGAAATTGTAAGAACTGTTCTACATCTTGCCCCAAGTAGTTGGAAGCATAGGTCCCCATCACAGAACCTTGGTATTTTTTTTTTCTTTCAGTACTGGGAAATGAACACTGGAGCTTTGTATTGAGCTATATCCCCAGCCCTTTAAAGAAAAAAAAATTTTTGAAATAGTGTCTTGCCAAGTTGATAGTTACCATCTTCCTTTTCTGCCTTCTACAGTACTGGGATTATTGGCATGTACCACCATCCCCAATTTAAAATCCTTTCAAAAAGTGTTAGTGACTGTATAATCTATCATACAGAGATACTGTATTTTAGACATATAAATTGTTTCTATTTATTTTTGCTATTATGCAAATGGTAATGGTATGATTAAAATATTTGTATATAAGTTTTTGTCATATTTTGGATTTTTTTTTTTTTAGGCAGGGTCTCGCTTTGTAGTTCAGGCTGGCCCTGAGCTCACTCTGTACCCCAGGCAAGCTCGGACTCAGCAATCCTTCTGTCTCTGCCTCCTGAGTGCTGGGATTACAGGCGTGAGCCACCATGCCCAGCAATGTGGTACGTGGTATTGATGGCTGGTGGGCGAGAGTCCCCACCCCCAGCATTGTATGTGGTTACTGGGGATCAAACTCAGGACCATTGTGCTTGCGAGGCAGGCGCCAGAACCACTGAGCTAAATCTCTGGCCCTTTTGGATATGTTTTTGACAAAATTTTCTGGAAGTGAAATTACCAGGTTAGAGAATCAAAATGTTTTTAAGGATTTTTTTGTTTTGTTTTGC
>PVIC010019053.1:0-30979 GCA_004025085.1 Thryonomys swinderianus
AGAAAGAAAGATGGAGGGAGAAAGAAAAAAGGAAGGATGGAAGGAAAGAAAGAAAAATTTACCTATTTAGTGTACAATTTAATGTTTTTAGTATAGTTATTACTTCAATCTAATTTTATAACATTTTGTCACCTCCATCAAAGCTATTCACACTCACTAGCAGACATTCCGTTCTCCCAACCATTAAAATATTTTCTACATACCTCTCAGTTTACAGTTGTAAGCCATAATTTTTTTTTTTTTTTTGAGACAGGGTCCTGCTTGTAGTTCAGGCTAGCTCTGAGCTCACTATGTAGCCCAGGCAAGCCTGGAACTCAGCAATCCTCCTGTCTCTGCCTCCCGAGTGCTGGGACGTAAGCCATAATTTTAAGATTTTACACAAAATTCAGAAGCAGCACATCTCTCAGCACATCTTGTTATCTATTACAAACTCATATAGAAAGCACATTTAAACTTGCCTAATTTTTCCTCTACATTGGTGGTCACACATAAATTTATCAGAACTCTAGACAAGAATACTGGAATAGACAAGCATTGCTTGTATGGGAAGTCCCAGGTATCCCCAAAACTATGTTGACTCTGCAGTCAATGCAAAGTCTGCCCTTGCCACTTAATCATTTATTTATTTTTATTCTGGTCAAATTAATTTCTCTGAGTTTTGAGTAACCAATTAGTAAATAAGGGTGATATCAAATGCCTTGAGGAGGATTAAATGAGATAACCACAAACCACACCCTTATCTACAGAATGCCTTCAGCATGCAAACCTCTTTGGCTACTAGAGAAGAAACAGATACACAAATAAGCAGTTATGCTGCCAGAAGACTGCACAGAGCTGGGGAGTGCAAGGTGGGGGGATGTGTGTCGACTGGAAGGATGACAAGAACTTGCTGGAAGGGTAGGCTGGGAGAGAGGAAGCCACACAAGCAAGAGCATCTGCAGCACATGTGAATGCATTTAGCACCAGGCTGGCACACAGAAGTTAGTGCTTTCTACTGTCCTCACTCCTATCTTCTCATGTCCTTGAAAAGAGGCGCTCTGGGATCCAGAAAGAAATTTTAAAAATTGCTGCCACTAGAAAAATCTGGAGCTTGGGAACTGCTTGTTCCACCTTCTCCTGAAACGAACTCATGCTTGGCAACAAATTGTATTTTAAAATTCAGCTTTTCTCCTCTCCCTACAAAGCTTGATTTTTGAGACATTTCAAAACCAGAAGACTTGATCCCTCCCTCTCTCTCTTCCTTCTTTCTGCCATTCATTTATTTTGTAGTAGTGGAGATCAAACCCAGGTATGTTTTTTCTCTGAGATACATCGTGGGGCTTTTTATTTTTTACATTTTGAGAGCTAGGTGTAGTGGCACACACCTGTAATCCTAGTACTTAAGAGTTCTAAGGTAGAAGGATCATTTCAAATTTGAGGCCAACCCAGGCTACACAGTGAACTCAAGGCCAATCTATACTACAAAGAAAGACCTTGTCTCAAGAGGAGGGGAGGGGAATGGGAAAAAGGATGAGACAGGATTTCACTAAGTTATCCAGGCTGGCCTGGAACTTGTGGTCTTGCTTCTACTTCTAACAAAGCAGGATTTCACTCATGTGCCACTATTCCTGGCTCTCAGAAGTTGTTTATTAACTTCATTGTTTACTATTTCCCTGCTAGAATGAAAACTCCACAAGGGCTATAACCAGTGTTTGCTTTTACATAATCCAAAAACGTGGCATAATGCCTAACATCTCACAGGCACTTGATAATATTTATTAAAAGAATGTATGAGCCAGATGTGGTGGTGCACATCTGTAATCCCAGCTACTCAGAAGGGTGAGACAGGAGGATTGCGACCTTGGTACTATACTAGACAAGTTATGAGGCCCTTATTCAAAACACAAATATTGGGAAGTGATGTCAGCCCTGTACATTGTAAGTAAGTTCCCATTAGTGATAAATAACAACACAGCATTGGCTAAAGTCTCAGTTGCTGTACAATCTTAGCTAGGTTTCTTTTTTTTCTTTTTTTTAGTTTTTGAGACAGGATCTTACTCTGTAGCTCAGACTGGCCCTGAATTCACTATGTAGCCCAAATTAGCCTCCAACTCACAGCAATCCTCTTGCCTCTGCCTCCCGAGTGCTGGGATTATAGATATGAGCCACCATGCCCAGCACTGTGGTATGTACCTGGGATTGAACTTGGGACCTGCATTTGCTAGGCAGATGCCAGAACCACTGAGATAAATCCCTGGCTCTAGGTAGGTTTCTACAGGGGAACTAAGTACTTTGGAGCAAACAGAGAAAAAGTTATTTGTTTATTGCAGCAGATAACAGATATTCTTGAATGGCTATTAGTAACTTGGAATTTGTCCTAGGCTGAGCTGGGCACCATCCCACAAGGAACTGTAGAATGCTCAAACTCTTGTCATATTGTTAGCTGTGATGCAAAGGTTAAGATTTTTTTTTTTTTTTGAGACAGGGTCTCGCTTTGTAGTTCAGGCTGGCCCTGAGCTCACTATGTAGCCCAGGCAAGCCTTGAACTCAGCAGTCCGCCTGTCTCTGCCTCCCGAGTGCTGGGATTACAGGCGTGAGCCACCACGCCCAGCACAGTGGTATGTGGTATTGATTGTTGGTGGGCGTGAGTCTCCACGCCCAGCATTGTATGTGGTTACTAGGATAGAACTCAGGACCTTGCGCTTGCGAGGCAGGCGCCGGAACCACTGAGCTAAATCTTCGGCCCCAATTTTTTAAAATTGAATTCTTCATTGGTACAATTTATATACATCTCATAATCATGTATAACATTGGGAAATTTGTACCAGTATATGACACAAGTTAATTCTCATTTTTACCCATATCACTACCCACCCACACCTCCCCACCTCCTTTATACATACTCTTTTATTTTCTTTCTGTATCATATTTATTCCTTCCCCTCATTACATTCCCACACCAAATTTCCTATGGAAATTTCCCAGTCTATAAAAGCTGTCATACTTTCTAGAGCTCATTTGCATCTACAGGTGTTCATGTCAAAGAGAAGATCCAGTATTTGCCTATCTGTGATCTATTTATTTCACTTATTAGTATATCCTCCAGGTGTCTCCATTTGCACCTAAATGGATCAATCTTGTCATTCTTTATGGCAGAGTAATACTCCATTTTATAAAAAAACCGCATCTCCTTTATCCACTCTCCAGTTGATGGGCATTTGGGTTGTTTCCAAGATTGAGCTATCACGAACTGAGCTGCTATGAACAAGGGTGTACATCTGTCTTTCCAATGTGTTTTTAAAAATTCTTTTGGGTATATTCCTAGCAAGGAGACAGCAGGGTCAAATGGGACCCCCTAGTCCTAGTTTTCTGAGAAATCTCCACACGGATCTCCACAATGGTTGCACAACCCTTCTCCACTGTTGGTGGGATTGCAAACTTGTACAAGGTTAAGATATTTTAAATGACATAGAAATAAGTGACAAAATTAAGAGGAATGCTGAAAAAAATCTTTGTGGTTTTTTCCCCCCCCATATGAACAATTTCTAGGAAAAATGAAATAGGAAAGGAGAGAGACTTTGGATATGGAATATGGAACTCTGTAACAACCAGATCATGAAATCATCCAAAGATCTTCGAAATCAACCAAAGATCTTCCCATGCATGGCAATAAGGTTTTTCCCTTGTCATTGATTAAAACACAGGCTGTATTTGTTTGGTTTTAAGGAGCTAATGCCCCTCTGGAGATCAAACCAAGAGTCTTAGGCAATTCTGCCACTCAGTTACACCCTTGCCCTGAGGTGCTACTTTCAAATCCTATCTACTGCTCTGCTGTGAGCCAGGAGCAATGCCTGGAAGCTAAAAACCAAGTTGGATGGATGCAATTGGAGTAATTAGCTAACTCAATACTCAGCCAACTGGGCAAATTCTTGTCTAAATCTGCCAGAAAGAATTATTCAGATATATAGATCTCCTACTGGCAGCAAGTTGACCTGTAGAAAAGATGACCACTCTCTCCACCTGTCAGAACTTGCCATGCAGAGATAAGAGAATCATGAAGACAGAAGCTGGTCTCAAACTCACAGCAATTCTCCTGCTTCTACCTTCTGAGTGCTGGGTTTATAGGCGTGAACCATCATGCCCAGCATTGAGGTACACAGTTACCGGGATCACATTTGGGACCTTGAGTTTGCAAGGCAGAAACTGGAACCACTGAGCTAAATCCCTGGCCCTGGACAACAACTTTCTAATTCAGAGGGATCTGAGCTGTGAGCACAGTAGAATAGGTTAAGCCAGCCAAAGAGAGGTCCAAAAAGCACTGATCTGACTGCTGGGGAACTAGATGTCCATTAAGAACTTTAGGGATATAAAACACCCTCTTTCTCAGGAAGTTATGGGAGTGAGCTCTAGCAAAAGGGAGGTATAAATCTAGAAAGAGCTGTAGGATCCAAGAAATAGGAGGATAGGTCTAGAGATTTAGCTCAGTGGTTTTGGTGCCTGCCTCGCAAGTTCAAGGTCCTGAGTTCAATCCCAGGTAACCACATACAATGCTGGTCGTGCTGATACGTTCACCAGCAATCATTACTACATACCACACTGGCAGGGGTGTGGTGGCTCATGCCTGTAATCCCAGCACTCGGGAGGCAGAGACCAGAGGATTGCTGAGTTCCAGGCTTGCCTGGGCTACACAGTGAGCTCAGGGCCAGCCTGAACTACAAAGTGAGACCCTGTCTCAAAAAAATAAAAAACAAAAACAAAAAACAAACAAACAAAAAAAGGAACAGGAGGATCCACAAGGAAGGAAAAAGGTAGCCTCAGCACAAGCTGCACAGGAGCACAAAGAGCCCAGTCTTGAGCAGAAGGTTGGAAGGCTCTAGGCAGGATGGAGGAATGGTAAGGAGAGTGATGGAATTAATGTTACACAGTACAGTGGGCCACAGAGTGAAATATAACATATAGTAGAATAAACAATATAGTAAAAGTTGGTCTTCATAGGCATTTTACAACTTTGGCAGTCTGGAAAAAAAATTGGAGATACAGAAAATCAACCAGCCACCAAAAAAAATCTATAGCTATGTATTTGCAAAATGAATAAAAAGAAACATACTCCAACAGTGCTGGGCATGGTGGCTCACGCCTACAATCCCAGCACTCAGGAGGCAGAGGCAGGAGGATTGCTGAGTTTCAGGCTTGCCTGGGCTACATAGTGAGCTCAGGGCCAGCCTGAACTACAAAGCAAGACCCTGTCTCAAAAAAAAAAAAAAAAAAAAAAAAAAAAAAAAAAAAAAAAAAAAAAAAAAAAAAGAAACATAGTCTATAGCCTGACTCCTAACTCAGTGAATGATACCAACACAGTGATCATTATAATTAAACTGAAGAACAAAGAGAACTGAAATGCTGGGGGCAGGAGTCAGTGTGAGAATGTTAAACCCTCTTTTTTCTGTGGATATGTTGTATGTGTGTGCTAAGGACTGAATTCAAGATCTTGTGCATGTTAAGCAGGCACTCTACCAATGAACCACATCCAAGTAAATGGCATTTTTTAAAAACTAGAGTGAAAAGGATGTTAATAAAGTCTAAATTTATAAAGCAAGAAAGAGCAATACACTAAGCACATTACTTTAAAATATGGACAAAAAGCCAAAATAGCTAAAAGGTCCTGAAAAGCAGGACCCACAACTGGGTCAGGGGACCACATGGTACATTTAGATTTTTCAAACTATGTACCCATTACCAGTTTGCTTTAAACAAACAAACAATGAAACAAAAACCAGCTGGGCATGGTGGTACATGCCTGTAATCCTAGCACTAATGTGGCTGAGGCAGGAGGACTTCTGTGAGTTTGAGACTAGCCTTGGCTCCATAATCAGTTCAAAGCTAGTCTAGTCTCTACCTAACAAGACCTTGTCTCAAAAAAAACCAAACTCCACAAAAAATCCCTCAAAACAAAAACAAAATGATAATCACTTTGGGTTGATAAATTTTAATGTTTGTTACAAAAAGATAAGAAGGGGGATTTTCCTAGGTCATCTTCAGTCTGCCTCTATTAGTCTCTTGGCCTCCTTAACTGTGAATGTGTCCAGTTTAACTTCTGCTGACACTATCCTTTGACATGTTTCTGTTTATTCTTAGAAATTCTGTCCTGTAGAATGTATAGTCCTTTCCATAATATCAAAGTACCTGAAAGGAGCTGTATTTGATAGCACTCTATGCATCTATCCTTTGTTCTAATTAATTCATTCAAAATGTCCTACATTCCTATTCTGCCAGAAGCCATGTTGAAGCCAGGGACACAAAGTACGTGTGGTTATTTTTCCTGAGGACCTCTGGTTCCTCACAGGAACCAATAAATAAATTACCAAGAATGAAGTTCCCTTTCTAGCTTCTCCCTCAAATGCCTACTATAATATTTTTTTTTAGTTGTTTTTAAGTGCTGCCTAAAACCCACCAGTGTTGGAATGAAAACTCTAGGGTGTTTTTCTTGACCCCCCCAGAATCAGAATCGTGAGAGCAAGACCCTGGATCCTCATATCACCAAGGGAAGTTTGTGGGCCATGGTCTTACAGCAAGTTCCTGATGTCTTCCACTAAAATACATAACCACTGTAAGTAATTGCCTAACCTTTTAGAGATAAGCTGAATGATCTGTTGAGTAATTCAGGCCTTAATTGTGGACTTAATTTAGGTCAACCAGGCCTGGTAATTAAGACAGCATGAGGCTAGGTTTAAAAAATGGTGAATATATAGGTTCAGGATAGAGGTGAGCCAGGTGGGCTGGTCTGTCTTCTACATCTGGCTTTGAACTTCTCATGAGGCAAAAAAAAAAAAAACCACTCATCTTACTGTTCTTTCTCCATTGAAAAAGTTGATGAGGGGCCAGGAATGTAGCTCAGTGGCACAGTGCCTGCCTGGTGAGTGCAAAGCCCTGGGTTTGATTCTTGATACCAAAAACAAAATAAAACCTGATGAAATCCCTGTCCTTAGTGAGTGCAGTGCTAAAATGATGAAAACTAGAACATTGTTCCAGTATAGAATCAGTTATTTTTCAGTTAGCTCTGCATACTAATAACTAGAATATGAAGAGTGTGTATCTCTCATGCGACTGATCCTCATTTTACTAATAAGCAAGTTCCATTGTCCATCTCCAAGTACACTGAGTCCAAGAAGCACAATTTTGCTATTATTCTGTGGCTGCTTCTCAGGCAGACAGTCTAGCCCTTATTACAAAATGAAGCAAATTCCAATTATTAAAAATCCCCACAAAGTGGGCCTTATTCCACTGCTATTCAGGACAGGCCTCCTCTGCTTCTGGCACTGCTCCACCTGCTGTGTGGGGACATTAAGCTTTGATGGCCAGGAGTGCAAAAGGAAATACCAGCAGAGAAGTATCACTTGCCTCTGCACCTGCCCTGTTCCAATGGGGACCAAATGCAGTCTGTTCTCCTCCTCCTCACCAGGATTTGAACATGGATAGCCAAGAGAAGGATAAATAATTGCTTCAGTCTTTCCCAGGTTTACCCTCCCTGCAAGCTGTTTTTGGCATTAATATTTATATGTAGTGAAACACCCAGATTAAAAGTATTATTTACCTTCTATCAGTTTTTTTTCTTCCATCAATTTTAGCAAATGCATGCCCCTGTGTAATTCATACTCATAGTCAAAATATAGAATATTTCCATCCTGGAAAGTTCCCTTCCTAGTCAATAGCAATGATTATCATGACTTCTATCACAGATTTGCCTTGTTTTGAACTTTATATACATGGAATAATGTGGTATTTATCATTTTATGTTTGGTTTATTTTATGTAGCACAATGTTTTTGAGATTCATCTACACTGTATCAATAGTTCTTTTGGGGATTTTTTTGGCAGTACTACCAGTCAATTCTATAGTCTTTGCATTGAACTACAGCAGTACCCTTTTAAAGAAAACACTTAAAAATTTATCTATACTTTTGTGAAGGGTCTCATGAACTTGTGATCCTCCTGCTTCAGCCTCCCAGAGTGCTGGAATCACTGGTGTGTGCCACCACATTCAACTTGTTCCTTTTTTTTTTTTTTTTTGCTTTTTGAGACAGGGTCTTGCGTTGTAGTTCAGGCTGGCCCTGAGCTCACTATGGTGCCCAGGCAAGCCGCCGCAAACTCAGCAATCCTCCGTTACCGGGGATCGAACTCAGGACCTTGCGCTTGCGAGGCAGGTGCCAGAACCACTGAGCTAACCCTCCGGCCCTCAACTTGTTCCTTTTTACTGCACAACTTTGTTCATCATCTTCCTATCCCTGAACACCTGATCCATTTGCAGTTTAGTATAAAGATTTATTTGTAGATATGTTTTGTGGGGACAGTGCAAACAGAAGTAGAATCACTGGCCACAGAGCAGGTAATGCTTAACTTTACAAAAACAAAAGGAAACAAAGCTTGTGTTCATAGGGGCGGGGGGTTATAGGGTGGGCAGGGGAAGGGGAAAAATGAGAATTAAGTTATGTCATATATTGGTACAAATTCTCAATGTGGAGTGTAATTGTGATGTGTATATATAATGTACCATATAATGTAATATAATGTACCAATAAATTAAATTAAATTTTTAAAAAGCGCTAAACAATTCTCCAGTTATAGACTCTCTTAATTTATACTTCTACCTCTAATATATTAGTTTTGTCTGTTTTGCATCTTCAGCAACATTCGATGTTACTAGTCAATTTCATTTTAGCCTTTTCAGCAGCTGTACACTGAAATTTACTATGATTTTAATATGCATTTCACCAATATCTATTAATGATGAACACTTTTCCTAATGAACACTCTTATTTGTACAAATTCTTCTGTAAAATGTCCATCAAAACTTTCACATTCATAAAATTGGGCTGTCTTTTTATTATTCAGTCATGTTCTTTTTTTTTTTTTTTGAGACAGGGTCTCATTTTGTAGTTCAGGCTGGCCCCGAGCTCACTATGTAGCCCAGGTAAGCCTCGAACTCAGCAATCCTCCTGCCTCTGCCTCCTGAGCACTGGGATTACAGGCATGAGTCACCACATCCAGCACTGTGGTGTGTGTGTTACTGATTGCTGGTGGGCTTGAGTCACCATGCCTGGTATTGTTGTATGTGGTTACCAGGGATCAAATCAGGGAGGCTAGGCAGGCCCTGGGTCCAGAGTTAAATCTCCAGCCCTAGAAAGGAAGTTTGAAAGCCTTTCATATTGGACTCCAGTTAGATCCCCAGTACCAAAAAAAAAGCCTCAAAATACTGCATTCCAGTTAAATGTAGCCCATTCCTTGTCTCACTCTCTCTACATACTGATTAAAGATAAGGAAATTATGGTGGCCAGAGCAAAACATGAAGATGCCAAGATGTCTGGGCTGTATCCTAACACCTCTGATGTACGTGCTGCCCTTCACCCTGGGCAAACTGCTCCTTCTCATTTTCTTTTGGAAACTGAGACAGAAACCAGTGTGGCTCCAGGAAAGGCTGAGAGCTTTATTAATCATTAATGTTCCGTAAGAGCCTCCTTGGAACATTAGTTACATCAGCAGCATCTGGAAAAGCCAGCATTACCCCTTACTCGTATCTAAGACTGGCTGCTTCCTGTAGCACCCTACCTACTGCAGATGGGCAAACATTTATTTGTCTCCTTTAATAAACCCAACAAAACCCTCTAAAACAACAGACTGAGTGAAAGGAGTAGGGAAGAGCATGGTAACAGGATAAAACAGTCTCAGCGATCTCACCTGTCCAGGCATTCCTGCCAGCCTCTACAGCTCTAGGGAGTATCTACACCTTACTCGAGACGCAAACCCTAGACGCAGCTACCAGCCTGCTAGATCACTGGTACCAGGCCAGCAAGCAGAGACAAAAGTTGAAGGCAGTGCAAGTGTGGCAGAGGTTTTCCTCAGAGCAGAGGAGTAAAGAAGGGAGACAAGGCTGCTTGTGGCACAGTAAGTTGCTAGCATACCTTCACACTATCCATGTTAACTTCTGAAAACAACTCTTAAAAAAAGAGTAGAATGCTTGCAGTTTGATCTATTTCACTAATCTAGAAAGCCTGGAGACTGAACAGGTCAACCAATAGACTAAGGACACGTGTCTAGATGCTAAAATGGCTCAGGTACCACTAAAATAAGTCTCCTAATGAGATACAGTTCTTGGATCTGCCTAATTCTATAATTCTAAGATAGTCTTCAGTTATACATGTATAACCTGGCAACCTAAAAGCGTTCTGTCCCTGGTCAGTTTCAGATGCCCTTGGGTCTCTTGATTTACAATTATATGTTTGAGCTATGAAATCATGAAGTACAAAAGTCAAAATTCCAACCCCACTGGAATCAGGTATACTTGGGATTTGCGTTGTCACTGAACAAACACTGGCTGACTGTTTCAAACACTTTCTGGAGCCACACAGTCCTTGGGAGGTAGGAATACAGCAGAGAACAGGAACTCAAGGGGCTAAACCCTAAGTCCAAACAGGCCACATAGCAGCCAGGAGGAAAGATGCAGGTCTTGACAGGCAGAGATGGCATCACTTGCCCAGGAGGACGGAGCTAAAGCAAGACAATGAGGCTCTGAAAGGGATGTGGGACAAGGGAGTGGAAGGTTCAGGGCATGTTCACAGCAGTGGAGGGATCAGGACCGTGAAGATGATGACACCCTGGAGGACTGAATTTCTGGTGCTAAGCCCCAGAGATGACAGAGCATCATATGACTGAAGACCTCCAGGCTGCTTTTGCTGGATCTAGAGATGCCACTGCTGACAGATGCACGCAGCTGCTCAGGCTCAGATGGTCTCTGACCTAAAGCATTTTCTGGGTTTTATTTTGCCCATGCTCATCAATGCTGTGTCCCTTCCCCTTTCCAATTTCCAGACAAGATCCCTCTGGTAACCGTAAAAGTTGAATCATGAACGGGAATCCAAGTCCTCGCATACCTGAAAAGTTCTCCTTTGCTCTTAATACCTGGGGCCAGCTCCTCTGTGCATTCTGCACGCTGAGGTTCTATGCAACATGAGTACATTGCTTCTTGGTCTTCCTGCATCTAATTCTTTGTGACTGATGCCAACATGGTTCTTCCTTCTTTAAAATAGACTGGAGCCAGGGCTGGAGATTTAGCTCAGTGGTTCCATTTCAGTGGCTGCCTAGCAAGCACAAAGACCTGAGCTCCATTCCGGTAACCACATACAACAATACTGGGTGTGGTGACTCACACCCACCAGCAATCAGTACCACATACCACAGTGCCAGGTGTGGTGACTCACGCCTGTAATCCCCACACTCAGGAGGCAGAGGCAGGAGGACTGCCAGGTTCCAGGCTTGCCTGTGCTCCATAGTGAGCTCAGGGCCAGCCTGAACTACAAAGCGAGACCCTGTCTCAAAAAAAAAAAAAGACTGGGGCCAGATGTGGCACATGCCTGTAATCCCAGTACTTGAGGGTAGGGGGATTTCTGTAAACTCAAGGCCAGCCAGCCTGAACTACATGAACACAGTAAAATTCCTGTTTTAAGAAAAAAAAATGCTGTGTTGTTGCTCTGGAAGCCTTTAGCATTTTCCCTTACCATTAGTGTTCTGACTCATGCAAAATGTGAGTCTTTCTACATTCCTAAACTTGTGAGGGCAATCAGTGAAAACTATCATCCTGAAGATTCTTGCTTTCTTCCTGTTCTGGGGAATTTTCTTCTTAGCTTGCTGGGTACTTAACCCTCACCATTGCCACCATTTTCTCTCTTCTAGAACTCACTGCATGGACACTGGAACTTTTCAAAGACCCTTCTGATTGTGTTTAAGTCTTTACTGTTACCCTTTTCTGTCCCTTTTTTATTATTATGTAGACTAGGGAATTGTTTTTTTCTAGACAAGAGTCTCACTACGCAGTTCAGGCTTGTCTTCAGCTCTCTGTGTAGCCTAGGCTCGCCTTAAACTTGTGATGATACTCCTGCCTCAGCCTCCTGAGTGCTGCTGGGATTACAAGCATATGCTACCACACCAAGCTTTCTGGTCTAAAGAAATTTTCTAGTTCTCCTCCTTTTTACTAATTCTCTTTAGCTGTATCCATGCTATTTGGCCTCTCTAGTTAGGTTCTAGCTAAACAACCATGTTTTATTTCCAAGGTCTAGGAAATAATATTCAGTCTCATAATAGCTTGTTCTTATTTTATAAGCTCAGTATTCTGTCTATCCTTTCCAGAAGAAAATACATCTGCTTTCAAATTTCCTTTATGTTCTATTTACCTGGATCTTCCAATGATAGCTTTTCAAATTTCTTAAATTTGGTGCTTCTTTTTTGACACTGAATTCTTGGCAATGTTTGAGGACTCTTAGTTTTGTGCCTATCATCCTATGTCTATCTATTCACTGCAGCCAGTCTCCACTGATTACAGGACAGTGGCAGGTTGGGCAGGACTTTAGGACTTTGCCTTCCACATTTAATTGGTTCCATCTGCCTTCTATCTTTAAGTAATCCTTCAGGTTTCCAGGTTATTCAGGGCATTTGCTTTCTTTTTTCTTTCAGCATTGTGAAGAACTCAAATCTTATTTAGGAAGCTGGGGCTCATGTGTGGTAGCACGTGTTGCTTGTCATCCTGAGCCATCTTAAAAGGGGTCATTCAGCATTACTAAGGAGAGACTGTTCAGAGGAAAATACCATTACTGTGTCAGGACATACATGGCTTTCTTACATCAGAAAATAGATTCCTTAAAAATCTCCAAATGGGCTAGATAGAGATGTGCTTTTTCTATAAAATGGAGTATTACTCTGCCATAAAGAATGATAAGTTTGAGTCATTTAAACCCAAATGGATGTACTTCAGGACATAGTCATATGTGAAATAAATAGGTCACAAGTCTGTAAATATCATATCTTTTCTCCGGTATGAGAAACTAAAGATGTAAACAAGCTCTAGAATATATGGTAGATATTGTGAAATAGAAAATATTCAAAGGGAAATGGGGTGTAGGGGTAACTAATAAGGGGAAGAGAAAAAACGATGGTCATTTGAAAAAGGGGAAACAAAGCTTATGTATATAGGGGGCAGGAGGTTGTAGGGTGGTTGGGGAAATGGGAAAAAATGAGAATTAAATTGTGTCATATACGGGTACAAATTCTCAAGATTGTGTGTGATCATGATGTGTATGTATAATGTACCAACAGAGATTCAAATTTTAAAAAATTAAAAAATTTTAATTAAAAATTGTTTTAAAAATTAAACTAAACTTTAAAAAAATTCTCCAAATGGAAGTGAGAAGGTATCTACACAATCCACTATTTTCTTTGCTTATTTACCAAATAAAGCTTCCGGCTATTTTTATGATTTTTCTTAGTCCTGGTTTTAGAATGCCCTAACAAGACAAACTCCTGTAATTATGGAAATAGTAACTGTAAGTTCATAAATATTTGAGTTTTCTAAAACAAACATTACTATCAGCCCCATGACTGTTATGAATCAATTCATTAGAACTTAACTGACTGGGAAAATGACATTTCTAGAACAGCAAAGCTAGGAAATGACCCTGTAACAGAGATAATGACAACAGGCCCAGGGCCCCCTTCAAATTACAAAATATCATCAACAATCACTCACTAAGAGAAAAAATAATTTGGGAGAAGAAATAATTTCTTGTTATTCAAATATAACCCGATTTAAAGGAGACTGTTCTTTCTCTAGTAAGCTAAAGACAAGATCTGCCTCCTTTAATAAGATGCTGGGCTAATAATGTTTATTAAATGAGCCTTTTTTTTTTTTTTAAGTACTGGGGATGGAATTCATTACCTTGTGTTTGCAAGGTAGGCCACTGGACTAAATCCCCGGCCCTAAAGAAAATCTCTTTTTCCTTCTTACACTAAAACATTTATGAGGGCCTAGGATTTAACCCAGTGGCACTGCACCTACCTTGCAAGCACCCGGCCCAAGTTTGATTCCCAGTACTGCCAAAAAAAAAAAAAAAAATCATAAAACCAAAGCTACCTTATTTATTATAGTCAAGTTTCTTGACCAAATAATTGGCGAGATAAATCCTTTAACAGAAATATCATTGTTTGGGGTAGAAGGAATAAGAGAATCATTTTGGGCTGGAGAAGTTTCAGCTCTATGGTAGACTTCTTGCCTAGCATCCACAAAAGCCTGGCTCCAAGCACTGGTGCTGCCCCTCACCACCACAAGCCAGTTTTATTAAGGTTCTTTAATAAGATTCTTTCTTCTGTTGGCAGTATTGAGGACTGAACTCAGGGCTTCACTTATGACAAATACATGCTGTAGCACTGACTTATAAGCTCAGCCCAACAAAAAAATTTTTGAATGAAATTTCTTTCTGAAAAAAGTTCAAGAAAAACATGTAAGAAATAGAAGACCCTTGGCAGACTCTCCACTTACATGCCACACAGGTTCTTTTCTTGCTTCCTGTTTCTCATTTGCTGAATAACAAAGAGTTAACTCATAAATCAGAAAAATGTTATTTCAGCTCTACAGAAAGCTTTTAAGGTTAGGGTCAATGCAAGGACCAGATTCTTCACTAACTCATTAACAAGACAGGTTACTGTGTCCTCAGGGTTCATTTATCAGCAGGAAAACCTCAGCTGGTAATGGCTGGTTGTTTCCTGTACAAGCTGAAATGCAGAGTGGAGAAGTAGACTTCATTGTGAGTCTGTTTCCTGACATGGAAGTAAAGAAAATATTTTCATAATGACTATTCTTTTCTCTGGTGTTACATTTGGCCCAAAGGCTTGATAGGCAAACCCAGGGCTTCTACTCCCTTTATAGTTCTTTTGTTTGCCCATTAGTTATGTTCTAAAGATGCTATATGTACTCCACTGAGTTTTACAGCAAGGCTTTAAAATGAATTTGTATGAAAATGTTAATAGCTATAAATTAGACAAGTTTCAACAGTAATACCCTGCCCATGTTATATCTGTACCACACATCATCAGCTACAGTTCTTTGTAACAGCTGTTGATGTTGACCAAGACCTACTGCACCTAGTTCAAACTGTGCTTCAAAGCTATTAATAACCCTATGGAAACGCAGCTGGTTATACTATAATGTTCTTTTGTAACATTGCATCTGGCATGCACCCTGGGAAGAAAAACTGAAATACTGGGCAAATAAGCACTCTGTCAAAGGGAAGCTTCAGTTTCTCTTCAAAATATGAAATTGGATGGATTCTCAAGAGGTTAAAAGCGTAACTCCAAGGTAAACTTCTCTGTGGATACTAAGTCAGTGTACTTGGCACTGCTCTCGCAGTTACACCTTGGGAAGATTCCTTTGGCCTTTCTGCAAATAGCAGGCTCCAGCAGGGCATAAGAGGGAAAAAAGGCCTGACCCAGCAATGCCAACACTTTCCACAGCCCAAGCCACAGCACTTATGAAAAGGCTAAGCTGTCGAGTTGCTTTCCTCTTACTGCTTTTTGCACTTGTCCCCATTTCTAAGACCTCCTTTCCATGCTGGTTTATTGCTCTTTTCAAGTGACCAAATAAGGAGGCGTGTGGTTCAATGGAAAATGAGTCAGGAATCAAAAGACCTAAGTCTTTTTACTGCTCTGGTCCTGAGCCTCTCTGAGCTTCATCTCCCTGTAAAAGAAGTAGGTTCCTATTGTCTCCTTCAAAACCTTTTAAAACTCCAATGAGATTTTACTATTTCCTCATGTCTATATAGTACCCATATTCCATTTTAAGCACTTCAAAGAATACTTCAGTCATGTGCCCCTATATCATAGATCACAGCATGGATGGCTCTAAAAACCACCAAAAATTAATTCCAGGACCCCTGGTGGCATCTACTATTTTAGAGGTCTTACTACACTGTTTAACTCCAGAGCTTACTTTTTACTCTAAGATGTAGAGAGCAGTGGTACTTCCTAATTATTATTGTTGGGAAAAGTCTGGGATATATTGCTTTAAAAAACCTGATACTGGAGTGACAAACCCTTACTGGCAGTTCCTTTTATATGGTATCTTTCCCCATTTGCTGAGAAAGAAAAGGTCCACAGAATAAGAATTTACAAATCTAGCCAGGCGTGTTGGCTCACGCCTATAATCCCAGCATTCGAAAGGCAGAGGCAGGAAGATTGCTGTGAGTTCCAGGCTTGCCTGGGCTACATAGTGAGCTCAGGACCAGCCTGAACTACAAAGTGAGACACCCACCTCAAAAAGAAAAAAAAAAAAAAAGAATTTACAGGTCTGAAATTCTGCTATGTCTCAGCTTTACAACAACTTTGGCAAAAGAAATCTGTTTTCTTTATCAACTGATTCATCAACAGGAAGGCCACAGAAGTTTTTATTATTGGAATGGGGTGGGACTAGGAAATCCCTGCTGACTCCTCACTGCCATTCTCAGTGGTGCAGAACTGGGTTCCACCTGGCTCCTTACAGCATACACCTGCACTCTAGCTGCACATAACTGCAGAACATGCATTCTTTTCTCTAGGCTCTTGAGAGGAATAAAAAATATTTTGAGGTTAGGTGGCTGGGTAAGGCGTTAGGAACCTTCATCCTGCCTTGGGGAGAAACACTAGGACTAGGATGCTCAGCTTTGGGCATTTGTATCCCAGAGATACACTAACACTGCTGGGAGAAATTTTTGTGACAATTTGGAGGAGAGAGGAAGTACAGGAAGAGTCTAGGGGGCTGCTAACCACCCTGTGACACCCAGGATAGTGACTATGCTACCCAGTGCCAGCGCTGCTGAGGTCCAGAATCCTCATCCTGGGTGGAATGGCACCTCCTCTACCCACCCACGGCTACTCTGCACCTCTGCTGAGAGGAGAGCAGTCTCAGGCATAAAATTGTTTGAGCTCCTTACAAGAAAACAACTAGATTTAAGGTCCACTAGTGAAGACACCCTGTAAGTACTAACTTCTAGCTGTTTTGGAAAAGCAAAAAAGTTACTAGGCTAAAAAACTGATTCTATTACATGACATTAAACATTTTGGGACGAGGATTTAGCTCAGTGGTTCTGGTGCCTGCCTCACAAGCCTAAGGTCCTAAGTTTGATCCCCAGTATCAAAACTCAAAACAAAACAAAGCCTTCAAAAAAATTTTAAGATCCTGTTCAGCAAGAGCCTTTTCACAGTTTAACTGGTTATAGGAGGGCTGCCCATCTCCCATGCCAAGGACTAGTACCAGTCCATGACCTGTCAGGAAATGGGCAGCACAGTAGGTGGTGAGCTACAGGAGCAGGTAAATTGCAGGTAAGAAAATCAAGCTTCATCTGTATTTACGGTTGCTCCCCATTGCTTGAGTAACCCCTTGAGCTCTTCCTCCTTCAGATCAGCAGAGGTGTTAGAAACTCAAAGGAATATGAACCCTACATGACCTGCACATATGAGGGATCTAGGTTGTGTGTGCCTTATGGGAATCTAATGCCTGATGATCTAAGGTGAAGGTGAAGCAGTGATGCTAGGCTGGAGAGCAGATGAAAATATAGATGAACATTAGCAGACAGGCTCAACTGCACAGAGACCACAAAAAAATTAGCTGCTCATATACTCATCAAAATCCTACCAGTGAATGGCAAAGGACAATCTACATTTGATGGCAGGGTTTATAGTGGCAAATGAGTTGATGTCTTCAATCGTACAGCTGCATCTGGTAGCAGATTTGCAGTCAGAATCCTACATAGTTCACATGTGGCCTGCTCATTATTTTATTTATCACATCCTTTGGCACCACTTTCCCACACTGGTTCCCTATCTTAATCACAGTTTTGGCAAGGCATGATCTAACCACGGCCAAAACGATGGAAAAGCAAATATCACTGGAGAGACTCTTTGAGAATGGGTAAGATCTAATAATGAGACAGCAGAACTGACTTTAAGACTGTCAACAACAATATCAACAAAGCTGGATTTGAAAAAAAAAATAGCAAGTATCCTCCTTAAATCATAGGCTCACTGCAACAAGTAACTGACATTTGTCAAATCCGCTCTGTATGGTATGTGGTGACCCGGTAGCCAGTGAAGCCATGAAACCTTCAGAACTGTCTCACTGCATAACCAAGCACCCTACATTGAAAGACAAGCCTTTGGAGTAAACAACAACAAAAGTGAAAGCAAAGAACAATTGTTGAAGGTCATCACTTCATTAAATCAGTCTGCACTGACAACAGCACTTCTAGGGGCTTAACTGCATTGTTAAAGCTAAGCCCTTTCTTCTTGGTGAAGAGCTGATCCTCCCTGCTGCTAAGGACATTTGTCATGAACTTTTGGGAGAGGCTGCAATTCAGAATGTGTTTGATTAGCACCATAACTAGATGAACTGAAACAGGAGAGGATACTGCAGCACAATTGTAAATGAGAATTAATAAATCATGTGGGGCCGGAGATTTAGCTCAGTGGTTCAGGCGCCTGCCTCGCAAGCACAAGGTCCAGAGTTCGATCCCTGGTAACCACATACAATGCTGGGAGTGGTGACTCACCTCACGCCCACCAGCAATCAATACCACTACCACAATGCTGGGCGTGGTGGCTCACTCCTGTCATCCCAGCACTCAGGAGGCAGAGACAGGATTGACTGCTGAGTTGGAGGCTTATCTGGGCTACATAGTGAGCTCAGGGCCAGTCTGAAGTACAAAGCAAGACCCTGTCTCAAAAAAAATTGTTTGAAACAACTTCAAATCTTCACACATTCTGGACTAAAATCAACTTGGAGCTGGGTGTAACAGGCAGACACCTGTTAATCCCAGTATTTAGAAGGCTGAAACAGGAAGACTGCCATAGGTTCGAGGCCAGCCTTGTCTACACAGTGAATTCAAGGCCAGACAAAACACCAAAGCATAGAAAGTCAATGTGAACATCCTGAGTTTGTCACAAAAGCAGTAGAAAGCTCGCTTTTATTTTCAGTGACAGCAACCAAAACAAGATTATAGAGTAGACTGGACATAGGCCACAAAGTCAGGTGTCACCATCTCCCATTACTCCCAGAAGAGACTATTTAGTTGCAGGAAAACATCCTCATAGTTCCCAGTGATTCTACATTATGGCAAATAGCATAATTATTTCATTATACATTATAATAATAATAATACAGTACACAATAAAGGTACTGTACTTGAATTGTCTCAAACCCCAACCCCCAATCTGTGGAAAAACTGTCTTCCACAGACCAGTCTCTAGTGTCAAAAGGTTGGAGACCACTGGGTTAGAGAACAAAGTTTTCTCTCTTGTCTAATAGCAGTTCTTTGTTGAGAATTCCACTTCCAAGCAGCCCTAAAGGGATGGATGGATCTGGGAACAGCATGGCTATTGTTGTCTCACACTAAATGTGTTGACTCCATTTTTCTTCAGCAAAATAGGTAGTCTTCTACATCACACAAAGAAAAGACACTAATAGAACGTTTCAAGGTAGAAAGGAATTTTTTTTTGAGACAGGGTCTCACTTTGTAGTTCAGGCTGGCCCTGAGCTCACTATGTAGCCCAGGCAAACCTGGAACTCAGCAATCCTCCTGTCTTTGCCTCCCAAGTGCTGGGATGACAGGCGTGAGCCACCACTCCCAGCACTGTGGTATGTGGTATTGATTGCTGGTGGGCGTGAGTCACCAAGCCCACCATTGTATGTGGTTACCAGAGATCGAACTCTGGACCTTGAGCTCGTGAGGCAGGAAGCAGAACCACTGAGCTCAATCTCTGGCCCTAGAAAGGAATTTTTTGTTTGTTTGTTTGTTTTTTTGAGACAGGGTCTCGCTTTGCAGTTCAGGCTGGCTCTGAGCTCACTATGTAGCCCAGGCAAGCCTCGAACTCAGCAATCCTCCTGTCTCTGCCTCCCGAGTGCTGGGATTACAGATGTGAGCCACCATGCCCAGCCCTAGAAAGGAATTTTAAAGAAAATGTATGTATACGACAAAACAGTTTGGGTAATTCCTGGAGTTTCTAGAGGGCACAAGGTCCCAGGTACATAAAGAAGCCTGGAAGGGAGATCATGACTTGCTCATTAAGTCAATTACTTTAAGTTTCCAAACAGGAATTAAGCAATAAACTTTGGAACAGCCTTAGCTAGTAAACTAAGCAAAACTCTAAAAGGCAGCTTGATTAACTCTATTCTTTTCCTGCCACAAGACAATTATATTAATCAGTGTAAGATCAGCTCAGGATGACATTAAAGAAAAGACAATAATTCAGTGGATGACTTCAGAGTTGCATAGACTGGGCAACAAATTAGTACATAGCATTTTATGTGGAAGGTTTTTTTAAAAGGCATTTATTTATTTATGACATTTTCGAATTCTCTAGTAGGAAATAAGTTTCTTCCTTATTCCCAAATTAAAGTATGAACAATTTTAGAGCTCTTTTCTAGTAAATAATTTTACTAAAACAAGACTGAAATAAACCATTTACTTAAAACCGAAAAGATCAATTGCTTGGCTGTTGAATGAAACTAATGCACAACGGAAGTGCACAAATTCTGACACCTATGAAAAGCTTTCCTTATCAGCATACATAAAGCTTTGAGGACCTATGCATAATTTTCATTCTTATACACAAACAGAAGGATGGCTATATAACTTGTAGATGTACTACATGCCACTAAACTGTACACTTCAAAAAGGTTAACTTTGTTATGCATATCTTACTAAAGACGAAACAAGGAATCAAGAGTCAAACCACTTGAAATACTTTAGAAAATAAAATCATAGGAAGTATGCCCAAGAGAGAAATACCTATTAAATAATGGCACAATTCATGGTCAATCATATTGCAGCTCAGGTTCAGCGATTTACTTCCTTTTAGCTGTTTTATAATAGAAGTACAGTCACATAAGAAAAAAAGCAAGGAATAAAGGGGAGGCATGAAATCCTACGTAAAATAATCCTTTTGAAAAAGCCTTATAAAGGGTCAAGGATTGATACTGTTTATTTTTTTTAGGTGCTCAGAAAATCTTTATTGTATGAGAAAATGTCATTCCCCTCTCAGGACCTGTTTCTCTGTATATAAAATGGAGTTAGTAACATAATAACTACCTCACAGGTTAAGATTAAATGACAGGGGTTGGGAGTGTAGCTCAGAGGCACAGTGCCTGCCTACCACGTGTAGGGTCATAGGTTTGATCCTCACCCCCTCAAAAAAAAAATTTAAATGAGATATACATGTAATGTTCAGCCTTTGTGCTTGGCACTTGATCACCAGGAGTCAGTGCTCCTGTTATAAACACCACATGGGAACTCCTGCCAGAACAGTGTATGGCAAGGCCAGAGGGATTCCCACACATTCCTCCAATGAACTGGGTACCAAGAAGCTGGGCCTAATTGGCCCTTACCCATTTCTTGTTGCTCCCGAAAGGTCTTGATTCCCACCAGCAAATTCAAGGATGAAAAGAGAAGGGTGTGAGCTTCAACTCAATTGTAAGGTTTTCAGAAAGGCCATGGTCAGATGAACCTTGAGTTACCAGCTGAGGAGGAAAGGGAAACAGCCCCTGACCTCGAGGCTGGCCTGGTTGCCAGTGAATTCTGTCCAGTAGCAGACCCAACAGAAGCCTGCTGGAAAGCGCTCTCTACCTCCTCTTCCAGAGCTGCCAACCTGACTGCAAGGCCCCCCAGGTGGGCTGTGTGGATACCTGTGGCTAGAGCCAGGACATAGGAGCTAGCAGGGTGAGCTCCTCTCCTCTAACAGAAGTGGTTCTAGTGCCAACAGAAGAGTCACTGGCTAAGACACAGTGAGCTCTGCAAATAGCCAGTGGATTTGAGAGGTGATGTTGAGCTGTTCTGCAGGTATGTGCAGATGGCTCTAGATGGCCAATTATGGAGCCCCAGGGGAGGACCCCAATGGTTTTCCAAGGAGTCTTAGCCACAGAGAGCCGCAGTGATTCAGTGCCCCTCCCTCCACAGGGCTGCACTGGCTATTTCTACTCCCAGAAAGGCAAATGGACCTTGTAAAAATCCATGATGGTTGATGTCATTTTTTTTCCCTTAAAGATAAAAGTTCATATGGTGAATTGATTTCAACCAGCAGAGCCTGAGCCAAGAAGAGTCCATCCTGGGAAAGAGAAGGCACTTCTCACACCCACGTTGGGTAATCTGGGCTGGCTGCTTCCCAGGCCATTGGGGCTCCAGTTTGCTCTGGCTCTGTGATTCAGGCCTACTTCCTCTGGGAAGGATGCTGTTCCATCAAGCATCGCCCTATGGCGTAGATCCTCCAGCCCCTCCAGGGTGATGGGCAGCAGCTTCTTTACCTGCTTCTGGGCCAGGAGGGAAGTCTTGATGGGCTTCAGCTGGGGAGTGGGCTTGGAGCTGTTGAGTGCAGAGTACATGGCTACCATGGCTCCCTTCACCAACTGCAGGTCCAAGTGGGACAGCTGGCTCCGGGGAAGCTTGTCTTTCTGGGTGATCCACGGAGGCTGAAGGAACTGCTTGGCTGTGAGGCACTGGTGGGGGTCCACGTGCAGCATCTTAGATACTTAGATATTCTTGGCTGTCTCTGAAACTGTGTTCCAATTTTCTCTGCTGAGGGTAAACTTTCCACTGCCAATCCAGGTCAAGATCTCCTCAGGAGTGTCACTGGGCCTGTTGCCAAAGGGAGTGTATCCAACCAGCAAGATGTACAACAGAATGCCCAGGCTGCAGATGTCACAGCCTTCATCACAGCCTTGACACTTCAGCATCTTGTGGGCTACAAAGTTGCCTGTGTAGTAAGCTATCCTGAGGAGCTCATTTTCAGCCTGCAGCTGCTTGGTGAAACCAAAGTCACAAATATACAGGCACTTGGGCTTCCCAGACTCATACATAAAGAAGATGTTGCTGAGCTTGAGGTCCCTGTACACAACACCTTGTGAGTGCAGATACTCCACAGTTTGCCGATGGTGTGCAGGACAAAGCTGGCCTCCTGATCTGAGAAGTAATTCTGCCTAAGGATCTTGTCCAGCAGCTCCCCGGTCCACATGTGCTCTGTTACCAGGTACACATACTTACCATCATCACACACATCTTTTAGTGTGATGATGCTGGGGTACTGCCCATACCTCTGAAGGGCAGCACCTCAATCTCTTCTGAGGGATCCCTCTTGCTCTTGTCAAACACCTTGACAGCATATTCCATGTCAGTGGCCTTGTAGACACAGTGCTTACACACAGAGCAGGAGCCCATGCCAATGATCTCCTTACCCAAGTAGCCACTGCTAAAAACTAGGTTCTTCCCCTGCAGTTGCTGTACCACCGAGTGCAGAGGTGCCTGTGTGGTCTGAGGCTTGCCATCATCTTCCATCAGGCCAGTGGCCATGAAGCTGAAGCCACAAAAGAGCTGGTGGGCACTGGTGCTGGGGGTGATGCCTGAGGAGTCCTTGGGTATCCAAGATGTGAACTCAGTGTCAAAGTAGAAAGTGTCATCGGCCTGAACCACAACTGACTTAAAGGGTGGCTTAATTTCATGTCGGTACAGCTTATTCCAATCAATGGTAGAATAGAAGACATGCCTCTTGAGTTTCTCTGCCACATCAGGACCAGAGCCAAGGCAGTTGGCAGGATTCTACTTGAACAGGGCGCTCAGAAACTGGGGCATGCCTAACTTTGCCTTCAAGATCAAGGTCATAGTCTCCTTCCAGTCCTTCCCCTGGAAAGTCAGGGAGCCTGTCAGCATCTCAAACATCAATACCCCACAGGACCATCAGTCTGCACTGCAAGATAGCCCTGGTGATGGATGATCTCCGGGGCCATGTACTCCCCTGTCCACATGTACTCCTCTGTCTCATAGTCAATGGCCTTCTTGCTCAGGCCAAAGCTAGTCAGTTTGATGTGGCCTTTCTTATCCAGAAGGATGTTCTCAGGGTTGAGGTGTCTGTAAATGATTCCCAGAGCCAGCTCGGCCAAGTAAAACTTCACATCCTCTTTGGTGAACATAACCTCTTTCAAGAGCTGTGTGAAGAGGTCTCACCCCATAGGAAGTCCATAACAAGACAGAGCTTGCCCTCAGTCTGGAACGAATAGTGCAGCTTTACCACAAACAGGTGGTTTACATCAGCCAGAATGTCTCTCTTCGTCTTCGTCCAAACACGATCACATACTTTCAATGTCGCATTCCTTAGCACTCTCATGGCATACAGCTGCCCATTGTCAGGCCAGGTAATTTTGCTCACCAGGAAGACTCTGCCAAAGGATCCCTGGCCCAGAACTTGAGGAGCTCAAAATGGGATGGATCAGCCTTGACGTGGTGTGTGATGGAGATCTCCTTGAGGACACCTTCATCCTTGGATGGCTGGAGTCCAGCTTTTTCCCCTGAGGCATCAGTTCCGGTCCAGTGGCACCAGCTCCATGAGGGGCCAGGGTTCCTTGAGCTGGGCAAGTGGCATCACACCACAGCTCAGCCACCACACTCCCCTAGTGATTCTGGGCATGCTGCCTCCCAGATCCAGGGCCCCTGGCTCTGGCTTGAATGCCAGGAGCCCTGAAGCCTCTTGCACTGTGGCTGGGCCATGTGCCACCAACATTATTTTTTAAAATGTATTTATTTTGGCTTTTTGAGACAGGGTCTTACTATAGTTCATGCTAGCCTTGAACTCATGGTAATCCTCCTGCCTAGCTTCCCAAGTTGAGATTATAGGCATGTGCCACCACAGCTGGCTGTGTGACATCTCTCTCTTTCTCTCTTTTCAAACTGTAGCCCAGGCTACACAGTACTACACTTACAGCAATCCTGCCTCAGCCTCCTGAGTGCTGGTATTACAGGTAACTACGCCCAGACATTATTTAGAGTCTACCCTAAAAGCTGTGACACAGTTTGGCAACAGGACAACAAAATCACCTGTTTTCCTATTATGACTAGTTTGAGGCAGGTCAATGTGGAAGATGGATTGTAAAGAACATACTGAGTGAACATCTAAATCTTAAAATATTTCCCTTTCCAGGGCATGTGTTACATATTTGGTCTTTAGTACCTAACTGCTACAAGACATGGTCATAACAATCAATGACTAAGCTAATGCTGCATAAGGGAATAATCAAAGTCTTTTCCAGGTGAGAGCTGAAGGCTCCCAAGATCTCCACTGAAGAAGAAATCTGAATATCTGTTAAGTGAAAAATAATAGAATTGGAGGGTAATATGTCCAACAGGGACCAATAGTTCAAATCAAAATTTGACACTCATAACACATCTCCACTGAGGTTTTGCCTCCCTTAAACTTGCTTATTCTCATTGTACACTTAGTATTTACTAGTACACATCTAGTGTTAGGAATAGAAAGGCTACGAGACTGTCCTGAATTCTGTCATAAAATCTGCAGATAGATGTAATGAAGCAGCTCAAGGACCAGGAACATCAACGTGCCAAGGTTCTCTAGGGGTAAACTCTGTACTGCATGCAGTACAGATGGATGAGTAGAATGAAGGAAGTAACAATAAATGAGGTTTTTAGATAATCTACATGGAGCATACTTTGGTTTTCCAAGACAGCATGAAAAACTTCCATTCAAAACAGAAGACTGGCCTGAGGATTTAGTTCAAATGGTACTGCGCCAATCTTGGATGCACAAGGGTCTGAGTTCCTCCCTGGTACCAGAAAAGAAAAAGAAAAAGAAAAAAAAAACAGGAAGAAGAAAAAAAGAAAACAGGCAATCCACCCTGCCAGCAAACTCTGGAAATAGCCTTGTCCCATTCCTATCTCTTGAAGCAGTACAGTATTTTGCTGTCTAATCAAGACCTGAAATCTTGTCAGTCCACAGGATTTCCCCAACTCCACCCTGATGATGATTTAGCTTCCCTTGGGAAAATGCACATATCTATCCTTCCACTTGACAGAAATACAGCAGTTGGTGTCATAAGATATTAGGGGAATTCAAATACAATAATGTCAGTATTTTTTTATTAATGCCAACAGAAAATTGATCCAAAGTGACCTTTAAAAAAGTAAGAAAGCCAGCCATCATGGTGGTACACATCTAAAACCCTAGAACTCTGGAAGGCTGAAGCAGGAGGATCACCAAGTTTGAGCCTAGCATGTGCAACTTAGTAAGACCTTAGCTTTAAAAAAAAAAAAAAAGTCAAGGTCTAGGGTAGCTCAGTGGCAGAGCACTTGCTCATCTTGGAGAAGGTCCTGGATTTGATCATGAGCACCACATACACACATCATGTCATCTGTGAATGGAGACAGTGTTCTCCTCTCCAATGGGGATGCCTCCTCTTACTTCATTTTCTTGCCTAACCATCCTGCCTAGAACCTCTATTACAAAGGCATGAGTGGATACCCTAGTCTTCTCTTTTTCTTAGTAGGAAAACACCCAGTTGTTCAGAATTAAAGCATATTAGCTATGGGTCTTTTTTTTTTTTTTTTTTTTTTGTATGAGGAATCAAACTCAGGGCCTTGTGCAGGCCCTAAGCTGCTGAGCTAGATACCTGGCCCAAGCTATGGGTCTTTCATAGATGGCCTTTATTAGGTTAAAGAAGTTCCCTTCTTCTCATTTGTTAAGTGTGCTTGTCTTAGTTATTTTTCTTGTTGCTAAGACAAAATATCTGACACCCAACAATTACAAATTTAAGGAGGAAAGGTTTATTTCTGCTCAAAGTTTCTAGAGGTTTCAGTCCATAGCTGCCTGGCTCCAAGGCAAGGGCAGTATAGCTGAGGGCATCTTAGAAGAGAAACAGTTCATGGTATGACAGGCAGCAAACAGCAAGCCTGCTTGTCCTCATTTCCTTTTTATATTCAATCCATTGTATAGGCCTATTGATTGGTGGCATCTATAGCCAAGGTGGGCTTTCACTCTCCACACCCAGAACTATGCTGAACCAATTTAGTTATTATACACCATTAATTCTCCTATCATATACTCTCAATCCAGCCATCTCTGAAAAGACTGACCTATGAGGACATAAGGTTTTCAGGAGACAACAAGATATAAGCTATAACAGGTGGAAACCAGGATCTCACATAAACTAGGCAAGCACTCTACCACTGAACACTAAACTACATCAGTAGGACAGAGCTATACTACACACCATTTTACATCAATAAGATATTAAAGGTTTTAGTACTTATACACTCTGGCCAACCAACCATGGTTATTTTTATTTTAAGCAGTCTAGGGGTATGAAGTGGTATCTCATATGGTTAGATTTGCATTTCTGAATAATTACGTACTGAAGCTCTTTAAGTAAATATTATCTTAAAACTACTAAAGGCATTTAATTGGTTACTTAAGTAGAGGATAGCTTTAAATCACACTAAAACCTTGCCAAAACCCACAAAAACACAGTGCACGATTATTCATTGCAGGGCTGGGGATTTAGTTCAGTGGTTCCAGTGCCTGCCTTACAAGTGCAAGGTCCTGAGTTTGATCCCTGGTAACCACATACCACAATGCCGGGCGTGGTGGCTCACACCTCTAATCCCAGCACTTGAGAGGCAGAGGCAGGAGGATTGCTGAGTTTGAGGCTTGCCTGGGCTACATAGTGAGCTCAGGGCCAGCCTGAACTACAAAGCAAGACCTTGTCTCAAAAACAAACAAACCCAAAAACAAACAAACAATCAAAGAGTTGAAAGCAATCCAAGCCAAGATTGATTCAGAGACAAGGAAGGTTACTACATTGTTATAAAGGGAACAATCCAAGAGGAAGAGATAACAATCATAAATATATATGCACCAAATACCAGTGTGCACCCAACTATATAAAAAAATTAACAGACATGAAAAATCAAATAAGCACTATTACAATTGTATTGGAGGACCTCAATACCCCACTGTCACAAATACATATTAATTAGACCAAACAAAACCCCCCCAAAACCCGAATGAAATATCAGAACTGAACCAAACTTTTGACTTGATGAATTTAAGAGACGTCTACAGAATGTCCCCATAACATCAGAATACACATTCTTCTCAATTGCATAAGACGTTTGCCAAAACAGACTACATACTACCTCAAAGAACATGCTTAAGTAAATGCAAAGGAACTGAAATTATCCCATGTTTATTATCAGCACAATGTAATGCAATGCAATTAGAAATCACTGGTAAAAGAAGCCACAAAAACTCCATAAACACATGAAATTAAATAACACCCTCCTGAACAGCCAATGGGTCACAGACTGAACTAAAGAAAGAAATTAAATAGTTTATGTAATTAAATCATAATGCCAATACAACATACCAGAACTTATGGGATGTAATGAATGCAGTTCTACAAGGGAAATTTATACCAGTGTATTTCTATATGAGAAGAACAGCAAGCGTTAAAACAAATAACTTAGTGTTGAACCTTGAAGTTCTAGAAAAAGAGTGAGTCAAAACCAAAGCTTGTACAAGGAAGAAAATCATAAAGATCAGAGCAGAAATTAATGCAATAGAAAGAAAATAATAAAAAGAGTCAATGAATCAGAGTTGGTTCTTTGAAAGATTACATAAACTGCTGGGTGTGGTGGCTCACACCTGTAATCCCAACACTCGAGAGGCAGAGACAGGAGGATTGCTAAATTTGAGGCTTGCCTGGGCTACATAGTGAGCTCAGGGCCAGCCTGAACTACAAAGCAGAGACCCTGTCTCTCACACACACACACAAAAAAAGATTACATAAAATTTATAGACTCTTAGCCAACCTTTAAAAAAAAAAAAGACTCGAATCCATGCATTTAGAAATGAAAAGGGTGAAATCACAACAGGCCCTATAGAAATCCAGAAGATCATTAATACCTACTTCAAGAAACTATATTCTGGGCCGGAGATTTAGCTCAGTGGTTCCGGCGTCTGCCTCGCAAGCACAAGGTCCTGAGTTCGATCCCGGGAACCACATACAATGCTGGGCGTGGAGACTCACGCCCACCAGCAATCAATACCACATACCACAGTGCCAGGCGTGGTGGCTCACGCCTGTTATCCCAGCACTCGGGAGGCAGAGACAGGAGGATTGCTGAGTTCAAGGCTTGCCTGGGCTACATAGTGAGTTCAGGGCCAGCCTGAACTACAAAGCGAGACCCTGTCTCAAAAAAAAAAAAAAAGAAACTATATTCTAAGAAGAAATGGACAGACTTACCAAAGTGAACCAATAAGATATAAATATTCTAAATAAGGGAGTATCAGCCAATGAAATTGGATACAATTAAAAACCTACCAACAAGGAAAAGCCCATGCCCAAGTGGATGCATCACTGAATTCTACAAGAAATTTAAAGAAGACCTAATCTGCTACTTCTCAAACTCCTTAGTGAAGTTGAAAAGGAAGCAGTTCTCGCAAACTCAGTCCTGGAAGCAAGCATTACCTATTCCAAAACCAGGGCAGGATCCAACCAAAAGACAGAATTACAGCCCAATCTCCTTAATGAACATGGGAGACAAAAATCCTCAATAAGACACTGGCAAAGAGAATGTGGCAAATTATAAAGAGTATTATATACCACAACCTAGCAGGATTCATCCCAATTACACTATTCTGAAAAAGGAGATCAAAGAAGGTTATCAGATACCCTTGTTCCTGGTTAAGAAGCAATACAATGAAAATGGCCACTCCTCCAAAATTGTATGATTTAATGCAATCCTGATCAAAGTATCAAGAGAACATCTCACAGAATTAGAGAAAAACAATCCTAAAATTCTTTTGGAGCCAGAAGAGACCTAGAATAGCAAAAATAATTCTAGGCAACAAAGGAAAGGCAGGAGGCATCACAATCCCTGATTTGAATTATACTGCAAAGCTACTATAATAAAAACAGCATGGTATATATTCTTTAGTGAACTACATTGGACACACATGTTTAAATACTGCATTGTTTCTCTTGTTTGAGAAACCAAAAGTGGAAGTAAGGACCAACATGTATAATAGATATTAGCAAATAAGAGAAAAATGCTCAAATGAGAAGGGGAATGAGGGAGAGGGAGGGAAAAGGAAGGAAGAACAAGAAAAGAATTGAAGGGAAAAAATGAAAACAAAACTTTTATAAATAAGGATGGGGAGAGGGGTTGAAGGAAAGGGAGGGGAATGGGAAAAAGAGCCAAGATATATTGTGTACAGGTATAAATTCCTTATCATTATGTATATCTAACATATACTATTTTAAAAAGTAAGGAAAACTTTTTTTAAAAGATATACCATATCCTTAGAATACCCTAAATAATATTCCCTGATAACTGGTTTAGTTTTTTCTCCACTTTAATCAGGTTAATTTTATTTCTTCTCTAATCATCTGTTTTACCCTTTACCCATTTTCTATCCAGATGGTTTTATTCTATTTTTTTTTTTTTTTGAGACAGCGTCTTGCTTTGTACTTCAGGCAGGCTCTGAGCTCACTATATAGCCTAGGCTAGCCTTGAACTCACAGTAATCCTAACACCTCTACCTCCTGAATGCTGGGACTATAGGCATGAGCCACCACGCCCAGCACTGTGGTATGTGGTACTGGGGATTAAACTTGGGGACCTTGAGCTTTCGAGGCAGACTCTAGAACCACTGAGCTAAATCCCCAGCCCCCAGATAGTTTTACTCTTGATTGGTTTGTAGATATTCTTCATATAATATGGATACTTTATTAAGAGTATAATTTTTGACTCTATAAATGTAGATATTAAAGAAAATTAACTGAATAAACTCTAGCAGTTTATATAATGAAATATCTTCTATGTGAAAAAAGTAAAGGAGGAAACTCTCTTAGTACTACTGTCAAGTGATAGTCACCCATGTATATTAAATGAAACTAGGGAAAGTGGAGAAAACTATTTGGTGTGCCACTGTTAATCTAAGTAAAGGAAGATAAATACAATATTTAAGTGGAAACAAAATTAATCAATAAGAAATTCACTTAATATGTATCTAATTGGTGGCATCATAAAAACAAAAAACTCTTCCATGAGCAGGGCATGGTGGCACATGTCTGTAATCCCAACACTCAAGAGGCTGAGACAGGAGGATTACTAGTAGTTCAAAGCCTACATGGGCTACATTGTGAGTCCAAAGCCAGTCTGAACTACAGAGTGAGACCCTGTCTCAAAAAACAAAAATAGAGCCAGGGATTTAGCTCAGTGGTTCTGGTGGTTGCCTGACAAACCCAAGGTCCAGAGTTCAGTACCCAGTAGCACATACCACAATGCTGGGCATGGTGGTACATGCCTGTAATCCCAGCCC
>PVIC010019054.1:0-30861 GCA_004025085.1 Thryonomys swinderianus
AAAATCGCTAGAGACACAAATCCAAATGATGCCAGTGTGACACTTCCCCGGCTGTGCCAGCTGGAGTGAGACACGCCCAGCTCCGTGGACTCAGCGTGCTCCTGAGTGTAGCAGACGGTTCGCTGCAGACAGACTCCCTGGCTTCTCTTTTGACTGGGTGATTGGCTGCCGGGTTCTCTCCGTCTCTCTGTCTGTCTGTCTGTCTGTCTCTTCTCCGTCCCTCTGTTCTCCTACGAGGAATCTGAAGTTTCTCAGCGTTAACCTCTTGCAGACCACGTGCCGTGCCGACCTCTCCTTCGCCGCAGGACTCCGCTGGGCCTCTCGCCGCCTCGTGAAGGGTTGTTGGTGCGTTTCCAGCTCTTTGAAGTGAGCGTTTTCTGCAAGTGTTTGTACAAGCTTGGCCTCCGTCAAGGGCCTGGGGTGTGTGTGGACCCTTTCCTGAGGGCTGGGAGAAGCAGGAATGCCCTTAGCCCGGCACCGAGGACGGGAAAGGCAGACAGACGAGAGTCACCCTGTGCCCAGAGGGCTTCCCACAGTGGCAGCATTCGGACAGATCAGAGGCTTTCATAAAAATTCCAGGAAAAGTATGACATGCATATTGTCCCTTTAACACTACTTTTATTTCATTTCAGTGCAGTGTGTTAAAATCAATAGACAGAACATCTACGAAAGCCTATATTCAGGGAATTTTTTTTTCCTCTCATGATTAAAATTGCAAGCAGTGTTTCTATACATAAGCCAATTATAGTTTTAATGACTTTCTGCTAAATGTGTTCAAGCCTCAGGCTGGAGACTTAGCTCAGTGGTTCTGCTGCCTGCCTAACAAATGCAAGGTCCCTGGTTCGATCCCGGCAACCACATACAATATTGGGTGTGCTGATCACACCCACCAGCAAGCAGTACCACACCCCAAAATGCCGGGCGTGGTGGCTCACGCCTGTCATCCCAGCACTCGGGAGGCAGAGGCAGGAGGATTGCTGAGTTCCAGGCTTGCCTGGGCCACACAATGAGCTCAGGGCCAGCCTGAACTACAAAGCAAGACTCTGTCTCAAAAAAAAAAAAAAAACTATTCAAGCCTCTATTATTTATTAACATATGACTACCTTTGCATATCAACAAGGCAAGGGAACTTTTTCAGGGGTGAGATATTAATAGCACAATCAGGAACAAATAATCAGATACTTAATGTACTTTGCATACCAGATATTTTTACGTTAGATAGGAGAAGAATAGAATTTTCAAAGTGCATTATGAAATAGACCATTATGAAAGAATTTGGAGATGTGGAAATATATCCAAACTTGATTTTTTTCTGTTTTTTTTCTGCACTGGGAATTGAACACGGCACTTTGGACTAAGTTATGTTTCCAGACTGTATTCATTTTCATTTTGAGGCAGGGTCTCACTGGACACTAAGTTGTACATATTTGGCCTCGGTCTTACCGCTCTCCTGCCTCAGCCTCCCAGACTAATGGGTCTGTTACTTTCAAAATTAACAAAGCAGTTCTCTGTTTCCCCAATGCATTAACAGCTTCAGGACACAAATAAAGTGTGTTTGTTTTCCATTACTAGTATAATAGCAACAGCTTCTGTCTTCTGCAGGTAGGGTACAGCGTATTTCTTTAAAGAAAAATACTATTTCATTTTATTGTAGTGTGCATACACAGTCTCTTGTGATAATAAAAAAGAAAATTTACATGACAAATGTACAGCTTCGTACACCTGCGACTTATAAGTATTGACCTGCAATTATAATTCCAAAAATCTCTTATTGTGAGCAGTGACATATTAGTGAAAGAAAATACTGGCTACAACTATTGTGAAATTATTTACTAAGACATCTGTAGGCTCTGTAAACCTAGGGGAAAAGGTTTAATTTAGCTGAAATGCAAAAACGTTGACATTAACATGCTGCATTATGTTGTGCGTGTTGTATGTTGAGATTGAAAGTACAAAACAGGAACAAAGTCAGAAAGGACACAACCAGCATTGTTGATGGAAACCACTTAAAAGTAGAAAACCAAAGATTTAGAAGCACCCGAAATTTGCATTTGCACTAATGTTAGGAATTTAGCCCAAAGAAAATAACAGGAATGCAGAGGTAAATAATCATAAAGAATTTATAATACCCAGCTACCAGAATTACTTTTCTACGATGTATATTGACTTTTAAATTTTGCCCTATCTATACAAAACCACTATACAAGACTACCAGTCTTGAGGGGTTGTAAAACAGCCTTCAGGAAACCTGACAGTTCCTACCTTTAAAGAGGAAAAAGACAGCGTGGACGTTTTTTGCTAATGGCTTACTCAGTGTTCCTCCAAACTGCTTTTAGGAATTAACTCTATTGGGCTGGAGATTTAGCTCAGTGGTTCTGGCGCCTACCTCGCAAGCGCAAGGTCCCTAGTTCCATCCCCGGTAACCACATACAACCATGCTGGGCATGGAGACTCATGCCCAGCAGCAATCAGTACCACACACCACAGTGCCGGGCGTGGTGGCTCACGCCTGTCATCCCAGCACTCGGGAGGCAGAGGCAGGAGGATCGCTGAGCTCCAGGCTTTCCTGGGCTACATACTGAGCTGAGGGCCAGCCTGAACTGCAAAGCAAGACCCTGTCTAAGATCACACAAACACACACACACACACACACACACACACACATAAAAGATATATATATTCTATATATGTAAGATATATATTATATATAAGATTATATATAAGATATATATTCTATATAAGATATATATTATGTATAAGATTATATATAAGATATATATTCTATATAAGATATATATATTATGTATATGATTATATATGATATATTCTATATAAGATATATATATTATGTATACGATTATATATAAGATATATATTCTATATAAGATATATATATTATGTATAAGATTATATATAAGATATATATTCTATATAAGATATATACATTATGTATAAGATTATATATGATGTATATTCTATAAGATTTTATATATATAAGATTGATATATGATATATATGATACGATATATAAGAGGTATATGTATATCTCACTAGCCCGGAAAGAAACTCCACACTCCTCACCGATCGTCTGCCCCACCCCCCCAGCCCTGCACAGTGCCCCCTGTCTCTCCATGTGATTTTTCGCTTTCAGCGACGGAATGTTGTTGCCGCTTCGTGCAGCAGCTGTGGAGGATCTTCCGAGTGCCTCTCTCCGAGGTGCGATCAGAAACACAGTGAGTGCGGCCGCCCGGTGCCGTGCAGGGCGAAGTCCCCTTCCGTGGGTGGCCACGATCGTGCGTCCTCCGCCACCCGCTGCCTTCACAGATCGGCCCCCGCGGGACCTCCGGCCGCTTCTGGAAGCCAGGCCCGTCAGGGGACCGGCGCGCCTCGGATCGATCCAGCACATCCTCAGCATAAGTGTGCTCTGAAGGGAATTCGTGGCAATGTGTGTTGTACTGTGATCAGTTTTCACTCAAATTTCATCACAGCTTTAAAAAAAAAAAAAAAAAATATATATATATATATATATATATATATATATATATATATATATATATATATATATATTAACCCTCCTTTGCAGTTTGTAATATCTAAATTCCTTCTATAGAATACGGACATAACACATCCTAATTTCTGTTCCCTCCCATTTTTCTCTCCTCCCTCCAGCTGTAGATGGCTTTCCCCTTTGAGAAAGCTCTTGTCGCCTTTCTTCCTATTATCTCTCTTTGATCTGGCTCTGTACTTATAGTCTGGGCTTCTTGTATAAGAAAAAGCATACAACATTTATCTTCCATGTCTGGTTTATTGCATTCAATGTTAGGATCTTTGGGTGTGCCCGTTCTTCTACAGATGACTAAGTTTGCCCTTCTTGATCGCCGACTAGTACTCCACTGTGTGCTAACACCGTATTTCTTCCGAAGCCAATCATCTATCATTAGATATATCCACCGCTTGCAAGGCTTCGACATTACGAAGAGTCACAATTTGCAGGTGGTATCATGCAGTTGGCTTCTTTCATTTCATGTGTTTTCAGTTTTACCTGTGTTATAATGTCAATTTCATTTACTTTTTATATTCTTTTATATACTTTTATATATAAATATTTAATATATTTATATATTACTTTTTAATATCCCCCTGTGTGGCTGTATCACATTTTATTCATCTCCTCCTTTCCCTTTATGTTTTTTTGAAACTTTTACTACTGACTGTATGCATTTAGCGTTAGGTAAATCCAACATTTTGTAGATGTTGGTAGACTACTGTCCCATCTCTGCAAAAGATAGAAAAAAATCCTATAGCAATTTCACATAGTTAATTGATGATTAATAAAGGTTTATGTTTACACCAGTAAATGCACAGAGTTTGGGGATGCAGGACACAACTTTGAATCCTTAAATTCTATGATACGAGAGCTAGAAACAAGAAGTATTTCAAAGCATCTTATTGGGGAGTAAAAAGGTGTTTTTAAAATTAACTAAAGGTAAGAGGAAAAAAATGGTGAGAAATACAAGGTCAAAGAAACTAAAACCAACAAGAAAATATGGCCCTGACACACAAAATTATGAAAAAGAAAAACAAGCTTAAATCTTTTCATTCTCATAAACAAACGGCAGTGATGTCAAATATTTCTAACCCTGTATATTCACAAGTTTCACCTTTGGGTTCATTTGTGAAGAGGAATGGACAAAAATAACAGAGTTGCCCAAATCACAGAAACATCGTATTTTCAGTGAGTTTTCTCAGTGAATTGAATCTCGGAGTGACATCGTGCGTACAGAGTGGTACTGAAGATGATTTAACATGGAAATATTTATGGGCCATGACCTTGCCCAAGGACACACATTATGTTCCTTCCCTTGCACATAACAATTCATTATAGTGGAAAGCATTCCAAGTAATTTTTAGAAATGGAATCGTTCTTTTTCTTGCCACAATAAGAGAAAAAGAAATAAGGAGATCGTTTCCCTCAGCACATCCATTTAGTGCCAGACTTATTAAAAAATGGATCCTATCACCAGGAAAATGAACCAAGACCCGGGGACAGAGGATCTTGACAGTATTCGACATTTAATTAAGTGAAATATTCTGAAACTACTGGAAAAACAATAGCTTTCTTTTCATTTTCTAATGCCATTTTTAAAAAGAGTGTGTTCTTTGATATGTTTTGTTTTCATGAAAGTCTGTGGACTCTCCACACTGTGATGTATATGCAGTTATTGAATGAATTTGTTTAAATTGAGAGTTGAGTTTTGTTAAATGAACCTACTTGTCAATAAAACAGAGGGCTTGGAATCACTGTGAATTACATCAAAGACAATTTTAGGTAAGAAAAAATTATCAGCAGTGACATCTGTAATAACTCTCACACTCTCTTTTTTCCCTACAGACATATTTGAGAATATAAAAAAGCTATTTATTGCATCGGCAGCAAATTCAATTCATGAAAGGGCACAGAAACGGAAACGACCCTGACAATTCTCCTCCTCCCTATGAAGCGAAGTCTGGAAACACCCAGCAGGCTGATATTCATAAGAATTTCCTTTCAACAAACCAATCAGCCAAGGAACAAAAGAAATGTAATGTGCTCCTGGTAATCCCGCAACACGCGGGAATATATTCCCGTTATAACAAAATCAAGGTGGATAACGATCCCCTTTGGGAATCTTCTACCATCTTCTTGTGTTACCCCTTAACCTATAGGTTAACCATGTCCTATGACGCACAGACGGTCATACGTATGGGACAGGAATTGCCTGCAAAACATACTTGATACTGTTTTACTTTTCCCTTTGTCTCATACTCGATATCGTCCACCTCCGACCCTGTCAATTTCAAGAGTTCTGCCAAAGTCTGATACATGCTTCGAACTTCTGGCACGTGCTCTGAGGTCAGCCTCCTTTCCTAATAAGCCCCAGAGGCACGAGGAAAAGGCTGCTTCCCCTGTGAGCCACAAACTCTCTTCCTGTCCTCCAAGCTGTGGTCGCCTCTGCCCAGTTCTGGGCAATTCAGGCAGCTTTCCGTGAACAACCCGGGCAAAGACCCACATAAATGGGCCACAGAAACCACTCTGCAGTTCAGGAGCGTTTGTCAGCTGAACCATTGAAAGAGTCCCCAGAGGTCAGTAAGAAGAGCTCTGAGGAAATCGGTGGCTTGGATTTCTTATGCTGTCTCTAAAGCATCTTTATGTGTATGTATTTGGATCCTAGTAAATATTTTTTTATCGTAGGGAGTGCGTGCATGTGCGTAGTGCATCCCCATCTTTTTTGCTTCCTTTTCTGCTGATATTTCTTTCGTCTCTCTGTCTTCAGAATCTTTTTTCCATCTGCACAAAGTCTACTTTCCTGTTCCGTAATAAGCTACCTTAGACTCTGAGTCTCATGAAATTTGGACATGAGGTAACGTGAAGATGGAATATAATGAAATAGAAATGTCTATGTTATCTATCTGTCTATCTATCTATCTATCTATCTATCTGTCTGTCTGTCTGTCTGTCTGTCTGTCTGTCTGTCTGTCTGTCTGTCTGTCTGTCTACCTATCTATCTATCTATCTATCTATCTATCTATCTATCTATCTATCTATCTATCTATCTATCTATCTACCTACCTACCTACCTACCTACCTACCTATCTATCTATCTATCTATCTATCTATCTATCTATCTATCTATCTATCTATCTATCTATCTATCTAATCCGTCTGTCTGTCTGTCCCATTTAGTCATTTCTCCATGGTTTACCAGTCTATGAGACACTCCATTGGCCAATTTCCTAAAAATGGCTTTAGACTTTCTTCTCTGTGTTTTCTTATTTCATCTGATTCGTGGATGAACCACAGATATCTCTGAGTTTCCTTGTTGGGCCAGGAGGCACACTGAATAGTGCAAAAGTGCATCCAGTCTGTGCCACGCTAGGAAATACCACTTTGAAATGGCTGTAAACACACACATTAGGATTTGGTTGGTCAAAGAGCAGGCAAACTTGTGACCCAAAGGAACCAGAATGGATGGAAAGAGGGAAATAATGACCGAGCGGGGCATTGGAATTGAATGGAACAGGCTGGGTATAGGTTGCGAGCCTATTGGATAGTCCTGCTCCAATCAGGGAAGGCCTTTCCCTTTAAATGGCTGGCACACATGCCAATCATCTCTGGAAACACCCCAGAGACACAATCCAAAAGATTACTTCACTGTGCAACTGTGTATCTCTTAATCCAGTCACACTGTCAATCAAGACATTTTTTTTTTTCTTGGTGGTACCGGGGATTGAACTCGGGCCCTTGTGCTCCAAAGTAGGTGTGGTACCACTCAAGATAAATTCTTAGAACACCCTTCGCTGTCTCCACACTTCTCTTGGATGTTAGAGTAGGTGCACTCCTAAATTTGACCATCTTCTTACACTTCTCTGCTTTTCATAATTTCCCTTTCAGCATTAATTCAAAATATAGATTTGTGTCTTCTTCCTAAGTGACCCTTCTTCATATAATCTCCACTCAAAATAACAATACTACATTTTTTCATTCTATTTTCAGTCTTCAGGGTCATTCTCTATAAGTCACAATAATTTTGTCAACATTATAAATATTGTCTTTCTGTTTTCTGTCATAAGGAAGCAAACCAGGAAGGGACCTCTATACCCCGTGGAAACTCTGGTTCCACGTAGGAACTTGAGCAAACTCAGGTCTGCTCAAGAATAATGATACAGTTTGCTCTCTCACGCATGAGGAAGGAGCACTATACTTGTTCTATGAGATAAACTGCTGTTTGGTTTTCACTGGAAAAAAAAAGAATATAGTTATGCTGCAAACAGTTTAGAAATATGTCAAAAGTTATGGGAATAATCCGGGCCCACTGGGATGTGTGTTTCCCACAGATAAGCCATTTGGCATGTCAGTGTATGTTGAAATGATTTATACACGTCCTTCTCCAGTCATCTGATAAACCCATCATCAGTTGAAAACATCCTGAATCAAAACCAACCATACACAGCTCAGCCCAGCCTGTCTTCAAATGATCCCCAAAGGCTTATGTTAGTCTAGGGCTGGACAACGGCACCAGAGAATATGAGTTGTAGAATAAAGAAAGCCATCTGCTGCTTACAGGGCCGATTGGAAACTCTGGAGCCGTTATCTTTGGCTAGAACTGGAGGGTAGAGTCCCAATTCCAACGCGGAATCCCTGGAAGAGACTAAAATTCAAAGAGTACTTTGTTAAGTGTGTTTATACTCATTTGCCTCGCCTTAACATTGAAAAGCAAATCATCATGATGCACATTTTCTGTGTGCTATGCGACGCTTTTCATGAAAATGTTTAACGTAGGATGATCCTAACACATACACAACTTTACACTGCGTGTCAATGCAGCAGTATTGCAAAACATTTCCCATCAGACCATACAGTTTCATCTGAATTTAATGGGTGACTACTGCCCCCAATTTATTTGACTAATTTTATAATGTTGACATTTAGGTTTCGTTCTGGCTCTTCCTATTAATAATAAAAGTGTAATGAACATCCACGTACAGAAATCTTTCTGATCATATCCTTGGGATAAATTCCAAGGAGGATTTTTGTTTTTCAATTGTGCTGTTTCCTTCTGTTGATACTGTGCAGACCTAAGCCTAACTCGGCCCTAATAACCACGTACTGTTTTATTTCATCAGCATCGGTGGATATGCCTGAAGAATTTAGAGAGTGACTGGTCATTTTGTGTTTATTTTTTCTGTGAGAAATTTTTTTTATTCCGATTAATAATTCAACTCAATGTGTATCCAATTTGCCAAGCAAATGCAATGTGTTCATCTCTGTATCATTTAAACATTATTTATCAGCAGAAGAAAACAGTTTAAACGATTAGGCTCATTGCTGAGTTAGACCTCTTCCCCTTGGAAATACGCATTTGTTTGGCCACCCATGACGATCAATAGTCATCTTAATTGCTTAATTTCTTAAGAGAAAACATGAGTGCTTCCATGAGTATTAAGTGACTCAGATCAATCTTCATTACTTATTGTAGAATAATCACATCCGTTGTTACATGAAATCAGTGCCTGGAAGGTGTCACTCTCCGTGTCCCCGATTTCCCAACAACACTACAACAAACATGAGCTTACACCCACCAATGCTGATTAAACGGGTGTTCATCTCTGGTGTGCTTGACACCAACACACAAAATTAACATGCAAGAAAAAGATGCAAAATATAACTGAAGACCAGCATCTAACAGAACCAACTCTGAGATGATTTCAGCAGAACTGAGATCTGGAATGGTAATGCTTTGTGAGAGCACTTTAGGTCACTGAGGATCTCCCCTTACAAGGCACTGTGGGGTGCCAGCCCATGTCTGATCCTTTTCCCTGATTCGGGAAATGAGGAACGTGCTCCACCGTTCACCCCCAAACTTTGCCACCCAACATCCATACAAGATTTCCAAAGCAATCAATCCATTTGGCCAATTGACTGTGAGCCAATTGTAACCTTTTGTCTCTATACAAAAACTAACTTACGCATTTTGTCATAGCAACAGAACGCTGGCTATTGGTCTTAAGTCTTCTTCGAATATAGATTGGTTAGTCATCTTCCAAGACGATTCCTACTTTCCTAAGTGGAAGGAGATATGGTATGCCTGAGATGACAAATTGCCTTACAGAGCCCATTCAGCGAGGAATACCAGAACTGAAAGTTGTGGACAAAACGTGTCTCAGTTAAGACTCTAAAAACTCTGGGAAGGCAGTGGTTGTACTGTTTTATTCATGAATATTTATTCAAGATTTACTACAGCCGCAGAATCTTAGCTGGCACTTGAGAATATTCCTTGTATAAATGTTTGAGGTGTGAAAAGTCAAACTTTTATAGAATTAGATGATGACTATCACTGGATCTCCTTGTCCTTGAGATGCACAGCTATAAATTTAATCAACTTTAGACCTGTCCTATGCAGCTACACCTATGACGGCTGCGTTTTTCCTGATAATGCCCTGATATTTCTTTTTCTCTCACCAATACAGCAGAAGAATTTACATAGCATTTACGTAGTATTAAGTATTATAATTTGAGGTAACTGAGAGTTTATGGGATGGTGTATCTAGGGCATATGTGAACGCTACCATATTTCAGGTGAAGTATTTAAGTCTCCCTACATTTTGCTGTTCACATGGAAGAAGGTTTCCTGCAGACACCAAAAGATGGTCATAAATTCATTTAAATATCCATGTTTTCTACTTACTATGGTAAAGTATGTTTTACTTCCATTTCTTTCTCAAAGCTCTAAGAGGAGCCATTCTCATCTTCAATGAATGCAAGAAGTACCAGAGGTATGAAAAGGCATATCCAGGAATTAAACTGAGATGTCAATCGATAGGCACAAATCCTTTCTGTAGACAGAGCCTGTCCATCAACAACACAGCCCTTCCTTTAAAAAGTCCATTTTGAATGTGCCGTGTTGACCGTGAATTTCCCTCTATTTTACAGAGCGGTAAAACATTTAGGAGGCAAACCCATAAAAAAAAAATGTTGATTATGGGGGAAAAAATAAGAAGAGGATTTGAAAAGTCGTAAACTATGGTTCCTCTCCCTTTCTTATGATTTAGATGCTTCTCCCCAAGGTAAAGCAAGTTAAATAAACTTGGAGAGAGAGTCAACTCAAGATTGTCACTATTCTCAGAGCAACCCTGGGACATGGGGCTTTTCTATAATTTATACCAACTCACTGACCTTTTTTAAATCTGAGTGCAGATGGGCTCCACAGGGCAAAGCATAACTGATGTGACAGGAAGAGCTTAATGTAAGATGCTGAATCAAAGCTACGGGGTGGAATCCTTTCGTATCAATCTTTGTACAATGTCAACTACATAGTCCAAGGTGAGAAAATGTCAAAAAGGAGTTGTGAGAGAGAGAAAAAAAAAAAACCCTGTTGCATCAAAACACGGAAGAAAATAAGGGAGGTTTGGCATAGTTTGGGCCAGAAATATCCACCGAAAGGTCTCCAGAATAGGACTATGTGGAAATGATGTACCTAGAAAATGTTTCAGTGGTTGGACACGTGGACTTGAAGATTGGGTGGCCAGAAATTCCTCTCTTTCTGTTTCTCTATCTGCCTGCCTAACTGCCTGTATGTCTGTCTGTCTATCTATCTCTCTCTCTCTTTCTCTCTCTCTCTCTCTGTTTCTTCTGAGCCACAAGGACAATAGTTCTAATCCAGTATATGGTTCTACCACAGTGAGCTCCCTCCCAAGGGGCTGAATCCAAATCACCCCACTAGGAGAGGGCTGGAGCTTCCAACAGTAAAAGCCAAAGCAAACCTCCCCTTGGGAGTCGATCATCTTTTAAGTTTTTAGTTTAATAAGAGGAAGGGAATTTGCACAATATTCAAGAGGAACACAATTTGCAATATCATTGATAAGAACAATAAATTACTATTAACAAAATAAATAGAATAAATAAAGAAAATTAATTTTTTTTTGAGACAGGGTCTCGCTTTGCAGTTCAGGCTGGCCCTGAGCTCACTATGGAGCCCAGGCAAGCCTCGAACTCAGCAGTCCTCCTGCCTCTGCCTCCCGAGTGCTAGGATTACAGGTGTGAGCCACCACGCCCGGCAAGAAAATTAATTTTGAATAGTGAGACAATGTCTTAGGTCATTAATCCCTCCCAAATTTTCAACACATTTCTCTTTTCAAATGAGTCAGCACAAATAAATGCCTCCAAAAAGGCAGAATGCACAAGAGCAGAACTCATAGATTGTTTCCTCCCTTAGAATGGACAAAAAGCCCATAAAATAGAAATATATGGTATTAAAAGGTTGACCGTGAAACTCAGTCACCATCAAATTAAATTTAAAAGACTGAAATAAGTGGATGAGTTTTAGAAAAGTATTAAAAATGAAATGAAACAGAATAAAGATGTTAGAATCAGGAGGCAGAGTGCAGTGAAAGGCAAAAGGATACAATATTCATTTAGGTAGCATCACTAAGCAGGAAAATAGAAGGCAAGTCCAAACATCTAGCAGTACAGAAATTTCTGGAAATTCAACACAATTTGTCTCTACAGAGTGGCCAAAATCTGTTTCTAAGCAAAGCGATCACATCGTGAACCTCTTAGGGATGTGGAATTTAAACACGCTCCCCAGGGTTACAGGGAGGATCGTGAGGGCTTTTGGGAATAATATATCATGGGAAGAAATGAAGCTGATTTTAGACATTCGGGGTAAGAATGCAATGAAGCCATGACTAGGAAGGTAGAAAAGGGTCCATTCTTCAAAACTGTCCTTGAACTATGAACATGTCCCACTGCTGCTTGGGCTCCTCTCTCCCTGAAGAAAACCCCCTTGAAGAAGCGTAGCCAAACTCTCTCTCTCTCTCTCTCTCTCTCTCTCTCTCACTCTCTCCTGGCAGACAAAAAGAGGCCATGCCCCTTTAAGAAACCATAGCAACGCACAGACGCAGGTGATGTAAGTGACGCAGCGGACGCAGACCAGTCATACATTGCTAAATGCTGCTTCCGCCCCTGCATCCAATCATATCCCGCCGTGAACACTGCACCCGCCCTCTCACCCAATCACATCCCAAGGTGCCCTATCTAACCTCCGTGAAATGGTAATTAATAAAGAAGGTCCCTGACAACACAGTTGCCCGGTTGCTAAATTCTGGGTCACTGCTCACCCTCCCAAGACCCTTGGATTACCAGACGGTGGTAACCGGATCATGCCGGATTATAAAGAGGGTGGAACCTGTCCCGATCAAGGAGGGGAAAACGATTCTGAAACCCAGAACACCCTGTCAGATCACATGGGCCCTGAATGCCATCCCTTACAGTCCTGAGATGAAAATGACAAAAAGTGATTTTTGGGAACAGATGAAACATATTTGTCATTTTTACCCTTTTTCAAAATGACAACAGAGCTAATGAAATTGGAAAACTGAGGAGATGGTCAGTGCCAGGGAGATATTTATAGAAAGTCTTTCATTTTTCATGGCAAAGAGACTGTTGCTACTGCTAAAGCTAAATCACAGCTAAAAAAAAAAAAAAAAAAAAAAAAAAAAAAAAAAAAAAAAAAAAAAAAAAAAAAAAAAAAAAAAAAAAGGAAAAAGCCTTGCCTTGCATATACTGGTACAGATTCTCAATGTTGAGTGTGATCTTGATGTGTCTATAAAATATACCAATAAAATAAATGCTAAAAAGTGATGTGCCTGACATACCTTTCCACTGGAACAGTTTATAGAACAAATGGTTTCTATACTTTGCTATTTTCAGCATTAATCATTTTTATATCCTTTTGTTAAAGTGATAGATCTTTACAATTTAAGCTTGTTTGACACAACCTCATTTAAAATTATGTCCTGTGCTTTTGAGTATTACTTATCTACCTTTCCTTGGGTAAACGTGTAGAGATTCCAGGTCTCTATCACATCTTTTTTTTTTTAATAAACTCTTCATTGGTACATTTTATATACAGCTCACAATCACACTCAAGATGGGGAAATTTGTACCACTATATGACATGAGTTAATTCTCATTTTTGCCCATATCCTTACCCACCCTACAACCCCCACCCCTATATACATGTGCTTTCTTTTTCTTTTTAGATCATATTTATTATTTACCCTCATTACTTTCTCCCACCACATTCCCTTTGAATATTTCCTGTTTCACAAAACCTATCATACATTCTAGAACTCATTTGTATCTACAGGTTCTCATACCAGAGAGAGGATAATGGTATTTACATACCTGTGACCTATTTATTTCAGTTAGTGTGTCCTCAAGGTGTGTCCATTTGAGTATAAATGACTCAAACTTGTCACTCTTTATGGCAGAATAATGATCCATTTTATTAAAAAAAAAACACCCACATCTTCTTTATCCAGTCTTCAGATGATGGGCATCTGGGTTATTTCTAAGACTGGGCTTTAACAAACTGAGCTGCTATGAACATGGGTGCACATATGTCTTTATGAAATGATTGTTTTAATTCTTTCGAGTATATTCCTACCAGGAGAATACCAGGATCAAATGAGACCTATAATCTAGTTTTCTGAGGAATCTCTACACTGATCCCCACAGTGGAGATTCTTCCTCATACTAGTTTGTATTACATAAATTTATTATGTAACTGAACATGTCTTGACTTTAAAATGAACCTTAAAATGGACTTGGGAAGAAAAGGAGGCCATTCACTCGTGGAAACTACATCCTTCCTCAGCCTACACATTGGGGTAGCTATGTGTACATGTCTCACTAACCAATGCCTTCATAGTTGTCCATACCTCCTGATGCACAGTCCGTCTTAGTTACTTTTCTTATTGCTTAAATACCTGTCACTATCCAGTGAAGGGAGGCAAGGTTTATTTAGCTCACTTTGCTGAGGTTTTCAGTTCATAACTGGCAAGCTCCAAGTTAAGGGAAAATCATGCATCACTGAGGAGAAAGGGTGCATGGTGGATGGAAGGCAGCGAAGCAAGCAAAGGAGGAGATGAGTCTTTTTCTGCTCTGTAGTGTACCAAGGCTGGCAGGATTCAGGTGATTCCACCATCAGTAGACTTATTAAGTCCTCAACAAGCCCTTAATCCCAGCACGCTTCATCTCAGCATTGCATGATGACTCAACGGCACTCCCTAGATTCAGCCACCTCTGAGAACGCCCCACTCACTGTGGCTTGGGGCTCTGGTGGGACATTTGGACACAAACCATAATGCAAGATATTCTCGCTTTGTTGTGACGGAGGAGAAAATAGTTCATCTGTCTCTTTCTCCATCTTCCCACAACTTTGGAGCCTACTCTTTGGAAGACTTGAACCTATATCCTTCCCCCTCCCCTACTTGTCCATAAATGGACCTAAATGACATTGCATGAATAAATAAATCTCTAAATTCTCTGAGTCCCTACGTTCCTGATGCCATATGTTCATTCAGGAGGGCTTCTCAAAAAAAAAAAAATCCCTGAGTTATGACGTGCTCATGCTAGTGGCAAATGAGTTTCACTTTATCCCATCCTGGATCACGCGTTCTTCTGGGCGGCCATGTGGGATCCCAGCTGTCATTTTACCAGTGCGTCTTTATTAAGTAAAAAGCAAAGCAGGTCATTTCAGTTGACTTTACTTGATAAGGCAAATGAAGGTCTCACTCCCGAAGCCAGTCACAACAAGAAAGGCAAAGGCAACCATAAAAAAAGGAAATAAACCGTTTTTGAGGACATCTTGCTAATGCCAGTTGAATTCTAACCTTTGAGGCCATTTTCTTCCAGGGTTTAATTAAATAAGGAGAAGCCATGGGTCAATAAACTTTGCATCCTTGCCCAGGACCACTCCAACAGCCAAGAGACAAAATTCAGTTCTTCCTCCCAGTGTACTCTTTGATTCACTGGTTTCCCACCGCCATCACTGCCCATCTCTGAAGAGATAGACTGTGCCAGAGTCCACGATTGGCTGAAGCCGAGGCAGGAGCATCATGGCAGGAGGAAAGGGTGGGTCCCATCTTCTCAGAACATGGTGGCCCAAAGGCGAGGAAAGAACATCAGGTGAGCCAGGGGCCATTGGTGGGACCCCAGGTCATCCATTCCTCCATCTCCCATAGACACTTAACCAGCAGGTTACTAAAGCAACCTTCCAGGTGGCTCTAAATCCATGAAATTGAGAAATGAAGAATATCCATATTAACTATCACGCCGTGTCTGTCGGCTTTCCGTTGCTATCACAAACAACTCAGGTAACTAACTCAACACATGAAAGATTTATTTTGGCTCTGCTAACACGGAGCTGCCTCTTTAGCATTTCCCCACCTTCTGGTTACACAGGCTGAAGACTAGACTTTTCACACAAGGGCCTTTGTGGTATTCTAGGTCCAACCATTGCTGTGCCGTTAACACCAACATCGAAAGAGGAAGAGGATAAATTTATAATCATGTGGACCTAATTAAAAACTTTTTTCCTTTCCCACAAATAGATTCCTTTTCCATGAATGGTTCTTTATATAAAGTATATACCCCTCATATAAAGAATATATATATATATGTATATATAAACTCCTCATATAAAGAATATATATGTATATACACCCCTCATATAAAGAATATATATGTATATACACCCCTAATATAAAGAATAAATATATATATACCCCTCATATAAAGAATATATATACACCCCTCATATAAAGAATATATATGTATATACACCCCTCATATAAAGAACATATATATATACACCCCTAATATAAAGAATAAATATATATATACCCCTCATATAAAGAATATATATACACCCCTCATATAAAGAATATATATATATATACAACCTGCATATAAAGAATATATATATATACACCCCTCATTTAAGAATATATGTATATACACCCCTCATATAAAGAACATATATAAATATGAAACTAACCTTTTTCCTTTCCCACAAATAGATTCCTTCTCCATGGGTGGTCTTTGTATAAAGTATATACACCTCATATAAAATGTGTATGCACAAGGTCCTGAATTCGATCCCGGTAACCACATACAATGCTGGGCATGGTGCCTTGTGCCCACCAGCAATCAATACCACATACCACAGTGCTGGGCATGGTGGCTCACGCCTGTCATCCCAGCACTCGGGAGGCAGAGGCAGGAGGATTGCTGAGTTCCAGGCTTGCCTGGGCTCCATAGTGAGCTCAGGGCCGGCCTGAACTACAAAGCAAGACCCTCTCTCAAAAAAAAAAAATTAGTATGGATATTTACAGAGTATAAGGTGGTAATTTCACTTGATCTTAGCCAGAAGGCCAAGAAGCGATATAGGTAATTTGATACACATACGTAGGGTAATGATCAAATCAAGGGACATAACATTTCTATTTCCTTAAATATTCATTGTTTCCCCAACCCAAATGTCCATCAACTGGAGAGTGGATAAAGAAGATGTGTTTTTTTTTTAATAAAATGGAGTATTACTCTGCCATAAGGAATGACAAGATCGATCCATTTAGGTGCAAATGGAGACATCTGGAGGATATACTAATAAGTGAAATCAATAGATCACAGATAGACAATTTCCGGATCTTCTCTTTGGCATGAACACCTGTAGATGCCAATGAGCTCTAGAAAGTAGGACAGCTTTTATAGAGTGGGAAATTTCTATAGGAAACTTGGTGTGGGGATGTGATGAGGGGAAGGAATAAATATGATACAGAAAGAAAATAAAAGAGCATGTATAAAGGGGGTGAGGGGGGGGTGCGTGGGTTGGGATGTGGGTAAAAATGAGAATTAACTTGTGTCATAGACTGGTACAAATTCCCCAATGTTATACATGATTTTGATATGTATATAAATTGTGCCAATAAAAAATTCAATTTATAAAAAAATATTCATTGTTTCCCAACATTATGGAGTGTTGAGAACTAATTGTACCAAGTGTAGAAAGAATTTGTGGGGATTTCTTAAACATTACCCTTAGCAAAATACTTAAACTATCTCACAGATTGTTAACATAGCACCTAGGACTAGTACTTCATTATTTCTTCTCATCTTCATCTCATCCTTGTACCTCATCTCATGACCGTAAAAGAATATGACATGTCTTCGGAGATTTCTGAAGTTACTTCTCTTTATTTTTCACTGATAAGGAATATTGGGCCACCAATTAATGTATATTCATAAACATTCAGTCCACCTACCTGGCTGTTCATGAAGGTAAAGTGAGTGCTGCATAAATTAATTAAATTCCACCCGAAGCTCTACGTTTTCATTTGACATGGGAATTTTAAGGGGCTGTGATTGATACATCATTAAAAGAATTAGGTTTGAGGTTAAATTAGTTATTGAACCACCTCCAGGCTGATGTTTTTCTATCGCGTGTAAAACCGGACATGGTGACCAGCCATGCAAGTCACGGTACCACACAGGCCCGGGTCACTTTGCATGACTAAAAAAGAAAAGTTGCAAAGAGCTGCATTTCCATCAAAGAGGAATTTCTCTGGTAGCCTCAGCAAATCCATGACCCCAGTAACCACACATCCAGGGGGAAATAATCATTTCTGTGTGAGGCTTCGAAATCTACCCTCTCTGTGTTCTGAAGCTATGTAGTATCTATCTGGTGGTGTAGACTCCAGAGGCACCCTACTGGTCGCAAGTTTTATTTTAATGAGCTACTCGGCACCATTTTTTAAGATGCTGATCTCAACATAGAACTGATCAGCAGGGAATTTTTGCAACGGAGATAGAATGACTTATTAATCAAAGTAGCACCACCGTGGTGTATGGTACAATACAAGAAGAGTTCACATTCTCCTATTAGGTGAAGAGACTTAGCTCTATTAACGAATCAAACAGTGCCTGCCCTATCTATCTCCATTTCGTATGCAAGTGGTATCCCAGCAAACATTCCATTGATAAATCAGATTGCCCCTCTTCTTTATATGTTAGTTTAAATTCATGTGCCGGGAACTTGCATTACTATATGTAGACCAATACAAGGCACATAATTATTCCTCATGATTATTTCAATTATTTCCTTGCATTACTCTAATTAATGGGACACAATAATCTTCAAGAAATAATATCTGCTCAAACACAGACATGTATCCCTTAAAAATAAGGATGAATTCTGAAAAACAGTTGTCTAATTAGGTGTGGCTACACTTCACCGTCCATTTCGTTGCCTTGATGGACATCTAAGAGATTAGCAAAGAGCCTTTCTGAGCCTGTCTGGGTGAATTGTAGGGTTTTGAACCTGTGAAATCTCTCAGATTCCTGGATCCATTTCCTTTGGCTTGTGCTCCGTACTCCGCATTCCAGAGCCCATGAGGGAACTTCTTTCTCCCATCATGCCATTCTGCTTTCTTCCCATTATGCCTCTGCTTCCTCCCATCATGCTCTTTTGCTTTTTCCCATCATGCCTTTCTGCTTGAAACAAGCCACCAATGAATTAAGCCTTCTCTGTCTTTAATTTTCAGGTATCAAGGGTTTTTTTTTTAACTTTACTAAGTTTATTTGCACTATTTAGATATACATCATGATTATTTTCATCATGGTGAATTTGTACCTGTACATGGTATATCTTCACTCCTCTTTTTTCCACATTTTGCTCGGCTCCCTTCAATTCTTTTGTCCCCTTATTTACAAAGCTGTGCTTCCCTTTTATTCTCTGTTGCTTATTATTCCTTTTCCTTTCCTCCCTTCACCCCTAGCTCCCCTTTCCTTTTGAAAAATGTGTACATATCTTATTGTCTCTCTGGTGTGAGAAGCAGAAAGTGTAAATAAAGACCAAACTGTATAATAGGTATTCTATAATGGGAAGAAATTTTTTCAAAAGGTGTCCAGTATTTTGTTCCAACATCACGACAACAGATGCACACATTAGATGACTTTGTCATGGTGTGAACTTCATGATAGACTGCTCTTGCCTAAACAAAGATGGCTGAAATGACACTGGGTGATGTAGGTTCATGGGACCCTTACTGTACACGTAGTCTGTCTCTAAATAAAAATTTAAGTTCGGGGCTGGAGATTTAGCTCAGTGGTTTCAGCACCTGCCTCGCAAGTGCAAGGTCCCTGGTTCAATCCCCAGTAACCACATACAACAATGCTTGGCGTGGTGACTCACGCCCACCAGCAATCAGTTCCACATAGCACAGTGCCGGGGGTGGTAGTTCACGGCTTTAACCCCAGCACCTGGGAGGCAGAGGCAGGAGGCTTGCCGAATTTGAGGCTTGCCTGGGCTCCATAGTGAGCCCAGGGCCAGCCTGAACTACAAAGCAAGACCCCGTCTCAAAAAATGAATAAATAAATAAAGAAATAAAAAGTAACTTCAATAGAGTGCATCCTTATTCTCTTGGGGATACTTGCCTGGCAATAAATAGGCAGAAAAGTCAATAGAGATAGGTGTGATATGCTAACTGTAGTTTAAGAAAATAAACTCCCATGAGCTTCAGGGATAAAGTAAAAGCGAGGGAAATGTGGACTAAGGAGCCAGGAATGATTGCATCTAAATCCTAGTGCTAAGCAGGTACCATCTCAAGTCTCCCAAGCTGCTTTCAGAGCCCTGCTACAAGCACACGTCTTGATGTAATGCACAACAGTCATGTGGATGACGAGGTTAATGCGTGGGCAGGAGGAGTAGAGTTGGTACAATTGGGCGAGTTGTTACGGACACACTGGATGATTTTGGGGCTTTTTATTTGTGCTCCCTAAGTAGCTAAATGCGTTATTCGCCAAATGTAAGAGACGGAGAAAACATCTAACTTGCTTGTGGGAGAGGCACGAGTTTTAATTAAGTCATGTTAATTTTGACATGCGAATTTGTCATGTAGCAACAGATGCCAGGCCATCTTGAGGAGGCATCGCTATATTTAAGGCTATGAAATTTGATGACAAAAATCCCCAAAATGTCAAGAACCAAGATTGTGAGTAGGTTGAGTCAGATGTAGGGAGACCGTACTGTAGTGACAGCAAGGGTGGCTGACATGGGAGGATAGCCAGAGCATGGAAGTTGGATGCTACAGGGGCCACATGGTGAGACACCCTCCATCTCAAAATGAATCAAAAAATATCACTAGCAGAGGGATAAACATTACAAAGGACATTAGGAGGCAGGGATGTTTTGGGGGGAACAGTTTTAAAAGTGTGACCATGACCAATAGGCCGCAGGTCCTGTTGGATTAAGACTCACCCTGGGACCTCGGTGAACCTTTACCACCCATCTAAATGTTCAACCTCCAAATGCAACCCTATTGTGAGGTCCTGGGGCTCAGACCTTGAACACAGGAATGGGGTGACGTGATTGATTCTGTCAGAGGAGGTCATAAACTCATTTTCTCCCTTTCCAGCTTGGAATTGTCATCACATGTACCCATAAGAAAGAAAAGGGGAAAACTGAACATAGTGTCTAATAAGTGGAGGCTTCCAGACACGGATAAAGGACACATCTCAGAAAGGACAATTCTTCCATTCTAATTGAGAATGTCTGGGAAAGATTGTTTTCCTCAGTGAGCTGCAGGGGAAAGGGTTATGGTTGGGAACCAAAATATTCCCCAAAGAACTTATTGTTGGGAAGCTTTGGATTCCTGTTGAGGGACTTTCCAGAAGGTGATTAGATCGTAAGGGCGTCACCCTCATCGATGGATCAATCCACCACTCAGTTCATAGTTTAACATACTGGATTTTGTTGGAAGAAGTAGAGGGACAGTATGGAGGGGAATATTTTATTCCTGGCCCTTCTGATATGGGTCTTTGTCTCATTGCCTCTACTACACTTTTCCACTGTGATGTTTTTACCTTACCACAAGCCTGGAAGCAATGAACCCAGCAGACCATGGACTGTACCCTCTAAAACCATCAGCCCAGAGACACCTTCCTTCTTCTCTTGTTCTCTGGAATTCTGTTGCAGTAATAAAATAATGATTAACACTATTAGTCGCATGTGTTCTATCCAATTTAAGAACCTGAAACAGCAGAATTCAGCCCTCTAGCATATCTCTTCCTCTAGTATGTTCATCCTGGTAGTCACATCATTTTGCTGGATAATTCTTAAAACTACAACATTAACTCATGACTAAATAAGTACTTTATCCTCAGTGGCTATAACAGGAATCTTTTTTACATAAAATCCTTGAGATATAAGAAGTAGCTTGTCATTAGAATACTGCTGTTCCTGGCTTCCCTTCTTGATCGCTAAAAAGTCTGGAACGCATTACACCCTATGTCATTATTAGCCTTTCTGTTTTTTCTTCATCTTTGTAGGTCAAGAAGGACCCTGCCACCCACTGAGGAAAACCAGCTTCCATAAATGACTTTGAGTCACTCGGTCTTACAGAACATGTCTTTACTGCTGTTCGCTCTGAAGACCCAGAGTCCTCATGCGGTATGGAATCATTCTGTGACCACTCTTTGATCCCCAAGAGAAGGATCTCTTTGGGCACCCCAAAACAGGATCAAAAGGTGGGCAGGTTGGAAAGACCTCATGCACTGGTGATGTTAGCTTTCGGTTCTACCCCAGCAGGGACATAACTCCATGCCGGTTTTCACCACTCAGCTGATGCTCATAGTTCTGTCTGATACTGTTTCTCCAGCTGTTGTATCTGTGTCCAGGTGGACTGTCTTGCCTCTTGTTGCTTTATCTGTCCCTTTTCTCTGCCGACGATGCTCATAGACAACATGGAGTATGATGATCATGCTACACTCTTAATGCTCAGGCTTCACCTCCGTTGTTTCGTGCACAGTCATACTTCACCCCCAAACCTTCACCTCCCCTGCTCCACTCAGCAAAAACGTGGGGATCCTTCCCCTGCTAGGAAGAGAGCCGTGCACCTTCAGAGAGCTGTCAGTCCCAACGCTGAGGCTCCCGTTTCCCTGGTTTCGCAGGGCAATGACATGTCGTGTCTGTGCGCCCTGCTGCCCTAGGGACCCCCTCAGAAGTGACGACTGGTAATTGTCATCCTCCTGGGACCCGCATTTCCATAGACACTTAGTGAATAATTGAAGCTATAATATCTATCTCATTAAAAAGTCGTGGTATCTTTTTTTTTGTCACTTAGTAAAATGATGCCCATTTTTTTTCCTTCCTCCTCCTCCTTCCTCCTTTCTTCTCTGTGGCCCTTCTTCTTTCCTGCTTCCTTTTTCACTCTTTCCCTCCCTCCATCCCTTCCCCCCTTCCCTCCTCCTTTCTTCTTTCTCTTTCCCTCCTCCTTCCCAAACCCTTGCCCCCCCCCTCTATCCCTTTCTCTGCCTTCCCCTCGCCCCCCCCCTTCAGCCTGTATTTCTGGAGAATTTTAGCAAAGTCTATCAGAAGGGCCAGACGTGTACACGGGGGAGTGTGTTGATGTCCCAATGCAAGGAACGATCTTATTGACACAATTAATTTGAGGGCAGGAGTGGAGTAAGAACCACATCTCCTACGTTTGTTCAAATTAGAGTTTCAGTCTGGGCTAAGCCCAGCTATGTAATTTCATCCTCAGGGGCACAGACTTGGTGATGACAGCGGACACCCTGCGATGTAGACATTTTCAATTATTCATGTGGCCTGATAATATTTGAGAAACTTGCTGATAATTACCAGCTGATCCGAATTTATATTTGAGGATCCATCAATGCAGGTGATTAATTCATGAAGCACGTAGTTTTCTTTGCACACCTTGCATGCGAGATCCTGTCCTGGAAGCCTTTCCAGTGAAACATGGACTATTTTAGCACAATTAAAGTTGAAAACAAAACACCTTCATAAACACACACAGAAAGGTAAAACATACAACAGATAATTCAATGGAAATTGCATTGTGGTGGATTTTGAAAGAAAAGAAAAAGTATTGCATCCAAATGGGAAAATCGGAGGTTTTATTATCAAGGAAAGGAAGTTAGTTTGGAGCACTGTCAAACAAGCAGGATATTTGGAGTCAGCAAAATTTTAATTTGCGGACAAACAGAACTCAGTTCAGTTGATTTTCAAACTACAAGAATTTCTAACTCAGCTCAAGGAGAAGAAAAGTGAGGGAATTTGCCTTCAGGGACCAATCGCTTACATATCCTTTGACCAGAGGGTTTCAATATGATCATATCTGTTCTTCTCCCTTGGGAAATAGGTTGCTTTCTTTATTTTATTTTTCTTTTTTTTAAAAAATATCTGTATGAAGCCTCTTCTCTGAATTTCAACGCATATTTTTTCCAAGAGCTCTTGATTTGCCATCAAGAGACATCATTCAGCCATTTCAAGAGACTACGACCCCCACAAACCTCTGATACAGTTCCCGGAAGAGGAGTCCTAGGATCAAAGCATGACTTTGATATTGTGAATGATTTGAGAAGTGTGGCTCCGGGGACCAAAAAATGCTGCCCAGCCTTGTTCCAGGAAGCACGGAGGGTCGGTGATATTGATGGCTGTTCCTGTAAAATCTGGCATGGAAGTGCAATTTTTCAGAAATAAACCAGGATCATGGGCTTGAAGCGCTGACTTTAAAAGACCCTCAGCGACAGGCACCCACTGGGCTAAGAACACATATTTCATAAAGCACTAGGAGAGAGGAGTTCAAAGGTGCCCAGCAGTAGGAAATGACGAATGCTTAAGCAGACACAAATGTTACTGCCGATTATGCTATCGTGGTAAATTCTAGACATGTCTTCACTTACCGCATAACATTCTAGAACTGTGTACTGTTCTATGTCATATTAAAAAGAAGAAGACACCACAAAATAAAGCATCATGAAGATTGAGGAGAAGGGGCGGGGATCTAGCTCAGTGGTTCCATTGCCTGCCTGGTAAGCACGAGGTCACACATTTGATCCCCAGTACGAAGAAAGGGATCGAGCAGGAAACGGTATTACTGATCACTGAATCACTCAGGGCCGTGGCTCCTGTCTTTAATTCTAGCACTTGAGAGGCTGAGGCAGGAAGATTTCAGAGAGGTCAGGGCCAACTAGGGCTCCATAGTGAGTTTAAGGCAGCCTGAGCCACAGAGTGAGACGCTGACCACACCCCCCCCCCATCGTAGCTAAATGTCATCTACCCAGAAGGACAATAAATGGGATGAGTTTAGACATTAGTAGGTACCAGCACTGGGCTCAAGACTGGTGTCTTATGGAGAGCGAACTGTGTTTTCCAGGATGGAGGCAGGGGGTGGGGCTTCTCCCTGAAGTCTGTCTGTACATCACTTTATGCCACAAGGAGCCAGTGACCTTGGTTCAACCGGCCGCACTGGGTGACAGCCCATGCTGAAATAAACCTCTGTAGTTTTAATTGTCCAGAACGCAGCCGAGGAAAGTGTTGAGTTCTTGGGCCACGACATATTTATACGTCCAATATCCAGGGCCAAGTCTCTCCTAGGAAAGTGGTTTTATGACACTGTGGGAGTTGAGCAGAAGCAAGACAATTATTAGCGCGGTTTGTTCCTGGTGACCTCCGTGGCAGAGGAGAATGGGTGACATACGAGGTTTCATTAGCGCAATGCTAGTTTCTGCTTGTTCTTCTTGTTCTTCTTGTTCTTGTTCTTGTTCTTGTTGTTGTTGTTCTTGTTGTTCTTGTTGTTGTTCTTATTGCTATTCTCCTCCTCCACCTCCTCCTCCTCCTCCTTCTTCTCCTGCTCCTTCTCCTTCTCCTTCATCAGGAGGAGCTGACACATTATCAAACTCCACAACAATTATTGACTCCATTTATCTCTTTTAGAGACTGAATCTCTGTGGTTAGGCAGAAATTCCCAGTGCTTTTCTAGGAGGATATGGATTCCTCTGGATAATCACCTGCGTGTTGTATTTATTTCACAGGAAGCCTCTGTTGCTGGAAGAGAGATGTGCTGCACTGAAATACAGACTCATCTTCTGGTCTTTGTTATTCATCCCTGCTTATGTCGGGCCACAAGAAAATTCAAAAACAAATGGGGCCAGAGATTTAGCCCAGTGGTTCCAGCACCTGCCTAGCAAGCTCAATGTCCCTGGTTCAATCCCCGGGAACCACAGACAACAATGCCCGGTGTGGAGACTCAAGCCCACCAGCCATCAATACCATATACCACAGTGCCGGGCGTGGTGGCTCACGCCTGTCATCCCAGAACTCAGGAGGCAGAGGCAGGAGGATTGCTGAGTGCCAAGCTTGCCTGGGCTACACAGTGAGCTGAGGGCCACCCTGAACTACAAAGCGAGACCCTGTCTCAAAAAAAAAAAAGACTGTGATCTTTGTACAGCAGTCAAGGAAGACAGTGCAAATCAGGGAGCCCCGAACCAGGCTCCTCCCCTCCAGGTCTGCAGATGGGGCGGACACTTTCCCGCACCCTGGCCGAAGTCGGGAACCTGGAGGACTGCACTAACACCCTCTTGGCTTTCTGACCTTCAGAATCCATGTCCTCTGTTCCCCCTGTTCTTGCCGAGATCTGGGGAAAGGTGGGCACCTCCTGACTTGGAGAATCCACAATGCAAAAAGCCCTGACGATTTTGAGCACAGACAGCACATGCCTGGGGGAGAGCGGACCCCTCACTTCCTATGGTGGGTCTCAGAGAACAGCACGGAAGCTTTAAGAGCATCGTGCAAAATTAATTTCACGCTATGCATATATATGGCATTTGAAAAATAAATAAATTCCGTGTTTGAGTGTCGATCCTGTTCTCCAAGTGATCTCATTGCACGTATCTGCAAGTGTCAGAAAATACAACAATAGTAAACAAACAAACAACCGAACAAACAAATAAATAAATAAAACCTACCAAGCCGTAAACGTCTGTTTTCCTAAACATTTTGGAGGAAGCTACCCAGCGTATCTTACAAGAGAATGGTATCTCAGCATTAGAAACCGTTACCAAGTCCACCACTGGCTCCCTGCCCAGCCAAATTATATTAAAGCTACATTATAGTAAACGGTGTGTTGCATGCCTTACATAATTCATCTCAGCTTAAATCATGCATGAGAACTCATGGTCAAGGAATTTATCGCTCCACAGGAATTCCTTTCTCAAAAGATAATAGTGCCTGTTTGATAAGGTTTGGGAAAACCAGCACTCACCACGTACGTTTTAACAAAGTGCCTCATGGGAAATACATAATCCATACAACAGTTTTGTTTTCCTCTTAAATTACTATGAAACTGTTATAAAAGATGCACCCGAAGAATGTGGGTGTGGGAAAAATCTCACTGTATACTACATGCAAACTTATTAGAAATGTATATTACTGTATCAACCAAAACCATCTGAAGTTTTTATGTGAAAGTCTAAATGGACTCCTATTGATTGTGATGGTGGTGATAGAACTCTGAATTTACCGAAAACCGCTAAATCTATTTTATGGCGTGGGAATTATATCTCGATGGAGCTGTTAAAAGTATATGCGAAGTTTCTCTTCATAGCATAGATTTTGCTTACATCCTTAAGCACTGTGATACTTCCACTGTGACCACATTTTGTTGTTATAGCCAGGAAGCCTTGTTAAAAATCTAATGAGTTTAATTTAAAAAAATATCTGTGGTAAACAACCCCATGATAGATAAGCTTGTCTACCTTCCATTGCAGGAGCTTTTCTCTAAGGATGCACAGTATGATATGGATTCATCATTCTTGAAAGCTAACTAGGAAAAAAAAAGAAAATTGTCCCTTATTTCATTTCCGTTATCCTGTTAGGGCCAATATTTTATTTAAAAAAACATATAAGTGAATCTGATTCTCATGGTGACTATCATATCATTTGAAAGGTTACCTCAAGCATTGAAACACAATTGCCTGATATATATTGTTTTTAATTTCCCTTAAACCTAACATGAAGAAGTCAGAGAATGTGCTTAAAAATACAGAGGATAGGGCCAGAGATTTAGCTCAGTGGTTCGGGCACCTCTCTCACAAACGCAAGGTCCTGGGTTCAATCCCAGTAACCACATACAACGATGTTGGGTGTGGAGACTCACGCCCACCAGCAATCAGCACCACATACCACAGTGCCGGGCGTGGTGGCTCACGCCTGTCATCCCAGCACTCGGGAGGCAGAGGCAGGAGGATTGCTGAGTTCCAGGCTCGCCTGGGCTACAGAGTGAGCTCAGGGCCAGCCTGAACTATACAGCGAGACCCTGTCTCAAAAAAAAAAAAAAAAACCAGAGGATATATATGTGGATTAATGAATTGTTGCCTACCAAGAATTGTGCTCACAGGTTTTCATTTATTATTGCCTTGAATTCTCTTTGGTCTCCTGGGGAAGGTTTACGGGCAGGCGGTTTCCAAGACACATGATGAACATCAACACACTTACGATAGCCACTCAATGCTTGTTTATAGTTCCCCCCACTTGTGTTTGGAGGGGACTCAATGAGTCCCTCCCAACGAGCAGCACACTACAAAAATAATAAGCTGTTATCTTTGGGGTTAGGTCACGGCAGAGTGTAGGCGGCATTTTGGTGACAGCCTGACACCCTTCCTTCTGGAAAACTTGAAGCATACAAAATGCCGAGAACTGGAGTTTCAAGAAATAAGGAATTTAGAGAGACATCCATTAAAAAAAAAAAAAGAGGAGAGGTAGGAGAGAGTGAAGAAAGGAAACACAACATGTGAGATTTTTAAAAAAAGAGAAAATGAAGTTTGTGTAGATAGTGTGTGGCAGTTGTAGAGAGGGCAGGGGAAAGGGGGAAAATGACTATCATGTACAGGTACAAATCATCAATATTGAATATGATTGTCATATGTACTGATAAAATGTACCAATAAAATCAATTAAAAAAAAAAAACCTGCCGTGTAAGATCTGGGATCCTCATTCTACCAGCTCATGTCAAACTGAATCTGCCTTCAACCCAGAAGTTGGAAGATGGGTGATTTCTTCGCTAAGTTTTAAGGTTATGATTGGCACAGGACTGACCCCAGTTGTGCCCCTCTTCCTAGGCATGAGGGCCAGTTGGCAAATTGACTACAAGTAATTCAGTCATTATCTGTTGAGATAATTTCTCGTGCAGTGAGGCATAGGAAACAAAATCTACCACCAGGCTTGCCAGTGAGCATTCCACATTGAAAGAAATAAAGGAAGACCTACTGTCAGAAAACTAAGAAATGCACGAATCCAGGGAGTGCTCTCGCCAAGCCATGGAACGCTTTTATAAATATTAAGATTTAGAGAAGTCAGTGGCTGTAGAACGTGGCTGCGTGGTTTGTAGACAACACATTTAAGCTTTTTCACGACGCTCTTTGCTATCTGTGACTGTAATGGCATACTGGAAGGTGGACGATTTGTAGAGAAAAGGAGTTTATGTAGCTCACAGACTAGGAAACACAATTTGAGAGACAGGAAGACAGAGGAAAGAAAGGTGAGAAACAGAGAGAAGGAGACGGGAAGGGAGGGAAGGCAGAGGAGATGAAAAAGGAGGAGAGGAAATGGAAAGATAGAGATAGAAAGAGAGAGGTCACATGAAAAGATAAGCTAATGTGTTTTTTTGTTTGTTTTTGTTTTTGTTTTTGTTTTAGACAAGGTCTCGCTTTGTACTTCAGGCTGGCCCTCAGGTCACTATGTAGCCCAGGCGAGCCTCGACCTCAGCAATCCTCCTGCCTCAGCCTCCCAAGTGCTGGGATGACAGGCGTGAGCCACCATGCCCGGCACTGTGGCATGTGGTGCTGATTGCCGGTTGATTGCTGGTGGACGTGAGTCTCCACGCCCAGCATTGTATGTGGTCACCGGGGATTGAACTCAGGACCTTGCGCTTGCGAGGCAGGCGCCGGAACCACTGAGCTAACCCTCCGGCCCCCAGCTAATGTTCTTTTTAATAAAAACCTTAATAGAACTAACCCAATGGCCTATTGCAGCTATAGTAATGCATGCAGCAGCCAAACTCTAACTAAAGGTCTTGTATTTCCACTTTCAGTGGCGACTTGCCTGGAGGAAGAGATTCCCAGAGAAGTGGCTCCATTCTGAAGTCCCCAAAGTCATCGATCAATTAGTCCGCTGGGCGTTCATAGAGCACACTCTTAGAGATGGGTCCTCGCTAGAGACGGAGAGGGCTGTGGCCTCCTGAAGAACATCTTCCCCTGATGCCATGCTGTGAGCATTTCTTAGCGCCATAACCATCCACCATGCTGTTCCTTCCGTGGAGCCAGCCAGCCATGGACTAAGTCCTCCAGAGATATGATCGAAAATAATACTCTCCCCCTTTAAGCTGGAGGATCAAGTGTCTTTTCTCATGAACAGAAACATGAGCAGTACGCCTCTTAATGGATTCCTTCTGTCAAATCTCCTGGCATCTCTTAACATTGCTACCCTGGGTACCTACTTCGCAGCACAGACTGCAATAGATTCTTTCCAAAGTAAATTCATCTTGCCATCTCAGCTAATGCACCGTGGCACAAAAACCTACCTGCAGAGCCAGGCGTGGTGGCTCACGCCTGTCATCCCAGCACTCGGGAGGCAGAGGCAGGAGGATTGCTGAGTTCGAGGCTTGCCTGGGCTCCATAGTGAGCTCAGGGACAGCCTGGAGTACAAAGCGAGACCCTGTCTCAAAAAAAAAACAAAAAAAACAAAAAAAAAACCTACCTGCAGACTAGTGTTGTTCCCCGTGTTGTATTATGGAGAAGAAGCTCACAGCTCTAGCTCCCACGGGGAACCTTTTCACTTTGTAAAGCAAAGTCCTTCCTTCTACTCTTGGAAGAACCGAAGGGGTCACTGCAAACTTCTGTACGGACTCATTTGAGGACACACTTCATGGGAGGGCCGGCTTTCTGCTCTGAGAAGATCTTTGGTGATGTCTCAGGAGCCAGGATCCCTTTGCAATCGTAAGGGGTTGAAGTGTGAGCATTTCCCATGATGCAAGTGGCCACAGTCAAACACGACTGGGTATTTCGGTAATTCTCACACCAGGATCCTAATGACCACTGAATGCTGGGAGGTGTGTGTGTGTGTGTGTGTGTGTGTGTGTGTGTGTGTCTGTGTGTGTTGTGATTCTGCAGCTCTCTAGTGACTTCCGCTGAGCTCCTCACAGTGTACACAGTTGGACCCACACTTTGGTACGGGTCCAAAACACTGTCCAGGTGCCCGCTGAGTCTTGTCTGTGTCCTGTGTCCGTGACAAGAAGTCAAGCGTGTCTGTGCATGTCAAGTAAATCTCATAATTCCTCTGTTTTCCCCCTCGCCGTACCTTGGCCTTTGAAATCTCACAGCAAATTCATGAGGTGGAAGGGAGAGAAATTTGCTTGTCCCTTTAAAATGCTAATGTTGTAATTTCCAAGAAACGGGTGACCCATCCCCACAGATAGGAAGAGCCAAATACAGTTGAGGGAGTGATTCTGCCTTTGTACCTCACCTTCTACCAGTGAGAGTCCATTCCCTTTCCATCTGGGGAGATCTGACAGAAGATAATGGGACAGAAAAACACACGTTAATATTATCATCCCGAAGAGCAGACCACTTTGACTCTTAAACACCACTTCTGCTTGGTAATGTCTGTCTCTGAACC
>PVIC010019055.1:0-30965 GCA_004025085.1 Thryonomys swinderianus
CCTTGATAATTATATGTCTAGGTGTAGATATTTTTATGTCATGGCACTTTGGAGTCCGATAGGCCTCATTTAGCTGTATGTCTATTTCTTTTCCTGTGAAGTTTTCTGTTGTTATCTATGACAATAGCTTTTTTATGTCTTTTACACTGTCCCCTGCTTCCTCAGTGACTCCAATCAGTCTTATATTATTTTTCTTGAAGTCATCTAGAAGCTGTTGAATTGATTTCTCATGGTCCCTTGCTCTTTTCCATAGATTATATCTTTCCTGCTCATTGGCTGCTATGCTGTCCTCTAGGTCTGAGATTCAGTTCTCTGCTTCATTCATCCTACTTCGCAAGCTTTCATTCTCCTTCATCATTGCCTGGAGCTCTGCTTGAAGCTGTTTAAAAGGTTCCATTGCTTCTGCTGTCTTGGATTCTATCATCTCACTGATCTCTTCTTTAGTCATGTCTTTCACTGTAGACAGTATTCCTGTTTTGATCTCAGAGATGAGTTCTGATTTCCATTTTACTAGATCCGCTTTAGTTGCCATCTCCAAGAGTCCTGGTGTTTGAGTTTCAGTTTGCCCTATTTCTCTTTTCTCTGAATTTCCCTTTGGTGGTGATCTTTGTGTCTGTTTTTTGGTATATTTTCTCATTTCTACTCCTTCATTGTTACTAATGCTATTCTTTGCCTGGTGACAGGGCAATGTTTGTTGCAGGTCTCTTTCTTTCTATTATCTGGGGCTCTTTGGATGTGGCACCTTCCTGGGGTGTCCTCCTTGAATGTGTAATGACTCTTGAAAGTTCTCAGTTCTGACTCATCATGGTAGGTATTTGAGCAGAGCAATCACATAATGCTTGTTACCATAATACAATCAATACCAATATCAGTTTTTGACACAGTAAATAAAATAAAGATTTTTGTTAAATCATATTCTGGAGACTTTGAGCTTATGAGTTACCTCTATGTCCATATGCCCAAATTTAGAATTAATCAGCAATGTGTATACAACATGTAGATCATAAATGCACCCACCGAACCCTTTGGCAATGAGGTTACTGGGGAATCAGGGAGGTAGGGGGACAGAAGGAGAGTGCAATAGGTTTAGCAGATTTTTAAAGATCACCTATACTCTAGAACTTCATATATGCCAGTGGGTAATAGATGATAAAAGGGTGTATATAAAACAGTACCAACTGTATGCTGTGAGACTGTTGAAGACTTTGTACACCTTCTTATAGTAGTATAGGAGAAGTGGGGCTGGAGGTTTAGCTCAGTGTTTCTGGCGCCTGCCTCGCAAGTGCAAGGTCCTGAGTTTGATCCCGGTAACCACATACAATGCTGGGCATGGAGACTCACACCTACCAGCAATCAATACCACATACCACAGTGCCGGGCATGGTGGCTCACGCCTGTAATCCCAGCACTCGGGAGGCAGAGACAGGAGGATTGCTGAGTTCCAGGCTTGCCCGGGCTACATAGTGAGCTCAGGGCCAGCCTGAACTACAAAGTGAGACCCTGTCTCAAAAAAAAAAAAAAAAAGTAGTATAGGAGAAGAAATAGGGCAGCCCAAGAGTCTTTTACTTTTGGGTATTGCTTCTTACAAGAAGATAGGAGAGAGTGTGGGGTCAAGAGGTAAGTAGAGGGATCTAGGAGTAGATGGCAAAATAGAAGCTAGATCCCCCCCCTTTATCTTGCCTGGTCTCTCAGCGCAGCTGCAGTATGAAGGGATGCAAGAAATGGCCCCACCTCCTCTTGGACCTGGGTCCTCACAACACAGCTCCAGGTTGGGGCTGGGGCCGGCTGGTGGGCCTCAATCCTCTGTGGTGGGGATGGGGCCTGGGGTCCATACCTGACTTCTCACTGCATGGCTCCTGGGTGGAGTGAGCTTATGGGCAGGCCTCAGTCCTCCGCTGCCACCAGGAACGAGTGGCACCTGGGGTAGCCGAGTCTTCTGTGCCACTTGGGGTGGAGTGGGCCGGTGTGCAGGCCTCAGTCTGCTGCCGCCACTGACGCTGTCAGGGATGGAATGGCACCTAGAGCAGCCGGTCATCTGTGCCACTTGGGGTGGGGCAGGCCAGTGTGCAGTCCTCAGTCCGCCACCGCTGCCACCATCAGGGACGAAATGGCACCCAGAGCAGCCAGGTCATCTGCGCCACTTGGGGTGGGGCGGGCCAGTGTGCAGGCCTCAGTCCGCCACTGCTGCCACTGCTGCCAGGGATAGTATGGCGCCCAGAGCAGCCAGGTTGTCTGTGCTGCTCAGGGTGGAGTGGGCCATTGTGCAGGCCTCAGTCTGCCACCGCCGCCGCTGCCGCCACCAGGAATGGAATCCATCTGAAAATTATTTTATGAACAGTTTATATTAAATATAATTCACAAAGCTAAAATGCTTCCTTTAATGACTTCTTTACAGTTATTCTGGTGCATTCAGGGTAACAGGATATTTTTGCAAAACACCTGCTCATCCAGCTTCATTGATTAAAAAAAGAAAAGTCTAAAGCTAACTGTATCATTATACCACCCCAGAGCCTAAGCCTGCTCCTAGGAAAAAGCACTTCCTACCTTCCATCCTGTGCTGCTGGTTGTCCATGAATGTATTTCTTTGACAACATGCTATGACAAGAACCCAGGTCTCTAAATCCAGAGTTCATAATTGGTCCAGAGATGTATCAAGTACCAGGCCGTGTTCTGTGCTAAAATTGCATGGAATTATTATGATTCTCTATTGCTCAATACCATTCCAGATCCTTCCTGAAACTTTGAAGCTGACAGAATTACAGTAGTATCAACAACCACCATTGTACTTTAAGTGCTGACTATGTATCAGGCATTGAGGTAAAAGCTCTATGTTCATTATCCACATTTGTGCTTATAATGAACTTATATTATTACTTTTATTTTGTAGGTCAATAATTTGAAGCTTCAGTGAGTTAAATATTCAAGATCACACGGATAGACTAGTACAGTCAGGATTGAGATCTAGGCTTTTAGTCTACTTACTAGTGTTTTTAAATATCTCTTTTATATAGATATTGCTTGCATTCGTAATTAAAAATTGACAAACCCAGCTGGCATGGCTTAAGTAATGCATGGATGTTAAAGAAATCCCCACAAAAGCCTGTGACTTAGAATAAAGTGAAAACTGCTCACTCATTACATTTTTATGGTGTCCGTAAGAGCATTTTGAGATGCTCCACAAGTTTATTTGAAAATTTTAAAGTACCAAATGTGTTGCAGTGTTGGAAGCCCAAGAGAGTGGCTGCTTTTTTTTTTTTTCAGTTTTATAAGAGTTCAATTTCTCTTTTCTCTCTAGCATGTGGCTAAACTTATGAATTTCTACTAACAACAAAATGCCCTTTCATCTAATTTATATAAAAAGAGAAAATGATGTGGGTCATGCACTGTGATGATTGATTTTATGTATCAGCTTGACTAGGTCCCAGAATAACCAAGTGGTAACACTATTCCTGCAGACATCCCTGGGTGTGTTTCTGGAGAATATGAGCATTTAGATTGGTGGGCTGAGTAAAACTGATGTCCTTCCACAATATGACTGGTATCATATAGACTACTGAGGGCCTGACTAAAACAAAAAATAGAAGGATAAATTCTGTCTACATAAGGCCTGAGACATGGATCTTCTCCTTCCATGAGCACTCCAGGAAATGTACCAGCCCATCATCTGGCCTACAGTGGTGTCAATGTGTCTACGCTACAGCACTTCCACATAACACTGAGCCTGCACTGAACTTATAAAATCCAACTTTTTGTTCAACAGCTCTATCATTCATATGTCTCCACGGTATAGTATGACCGCTGTTCCCTCTTTTACTGCTTTTCTCAACTTTTAGCATTTCCAACAATGTCAGAAATGGCCCTTTGCTTGGAAGCTGGCACTTAAATATTATTTTGAGGACTGATAGTTTATTGAAAGGTAATTCTTATTCTCAGGAAGGTCCAAGAAAATGGAGTTCTGTTTATGTGCTGCAAATATTTAAAGGCCTTTCTCTTTAATCTCTTAATTAACTGTGGTTTGGAGATTACTGTCTCCAGCTGTCTTGCTTTGTGTTTCTCAGATTAGGAAAGTTGCTCGCCTTCCATACTTGTACTCGAATGACATTCTTCAGCAAGCAATTATATAATGTTACAATATATAGTAACTATATAATGTTATAAGATGTAGTAAAATACATATTTTATACGTATTTTTCTAGAGTTCATTTATGAGAATTCACCAAATGAATCAGATTTTTAAAAATAGGCAACTCTGAAGAAAAAATTAGAATAAGTTCAAAGTTATACCCCTCATATAAAATGTATTATAATGCCACTCTGGATTCAACTGCCCCAAAACTGCTGAAGCCACCAAATGAAGCATTGATAATTACCATGTTTTAAAGATCTTAAATCCAAAAAGTGTACAGTGAGAATCTGAACATATACAGGATGCACAAAATTTTAAACTCCACTTTCTGATCAATATAGTTCATTTCTAAGATAGGCTGCCGTCTTCGTCCATTTTGTGTTGCTATAACAGAATATGCACAGCTGAGTAATACATGAAAAATACAGAATATTTTCTGGCTAGGTAGTTCCAGTCATGATGCTGGCATCTGCCGAGGGTCACTGTGCTGTATCTTTTCATGGTGGAAGTTGAAAGGGCAAGACAGGGTGAGAATGAGGTAGCAAGACAAGGCTGAGCTTACTTTTGTTAATCTGCTCCCTCCATAACTAGTTCAATTCTATGATAGCAACATTAATCCATTCATCCAGCATTAGTAAGAGCCCTCAATCACTTCATATTAGCCCCCCCTTCTTCCAACACTATCACATGGAGATTAAATCTCTGACACAAAACCTTTGGTGGATACATTCAAACCAGAACAATAATATGTCAGCCCACTATTTTATTTATTTATTTTTTGAGACAGGGTCTTGCTTTGCAGTTCAGGATGGCTCTGAGCTCACTATGTAGCCCAGGCAAGCCTTGAACTCAGCAATCCTCCTGTCTCTGCCTTCCACGTGCTGGGATTACAGGCGTGAGCCACCACGCCCTGCACTATTTTATTATTTTTAACTCTTAGGCAATATCTCTTGAGAAATCCCAGGGCCTATTTAAAAATCTTTTATGTGCTCAATCTGGGAACTATTCCAAAATGTTCTACTGTGCCTACCTCTAATCCAGATCTGCTTTGTAAACAATCAGAATGGCTTGCTTGAAAATAACCATTGACCTAGATTCTTAAGTAACCAAATGATTTCTTCATCATGAAACAAAATAAGAAAAAAATATATCAAGCCCATAAAATGTTAATCAAAATTTTAAAATATTATTCTACTATTAAAAGCGAAAGCCTTACTGAAGTCAAAAATTATTTTAGCAGAACAACTATATTTATTTGTAAAAAAGAAAAAATTCAATATAACTAATTTCTAAAGTAAGAATCCAAAGGAAATTATTCCCATCAAAAATTTACTATACATTCACTTAGAATTTTTATCATAATATAATGGATGATTCTCTTATTTAAAATATATTGAATGTGTAATTAAAGGCAAAGCACAATTTTCATCACAAAAGAAAAATCTAATCTGTTTAGTAACCCAGCATTTGTGGTTTGGAACATGGGAGTAGATTAATGACAAAATGCCCCAGGGAATTTTGGGGAGTGATTTTGGTTTCATATGTGCACTTTGTCAAATCTCATGTGGTCATCATTTAAAAGAATTTATTCAACGTAATTTTCACAAAGATGACTAAAAATCACAAGTATGCATGTTGCAAATACATATGTGCTTATTTTGTTTAAAGCAAAGTATATCTGCAGCTAAATCCTGAGGCTTATATATTAAAAATTGCAGTCATGTTCTTGAATTCTTCATACAGTACTTGCTGCTTTCCTTCCATTTTCTTTTTATGCCATGTTCCATTACTGACCTCTACTGAGCAGTAAGTGGATTTTACAAGAAAATCTCAAAAGCTTTTCCTAACAGGCTTCCTTCCTAATTATTGTTTCATAACAAACATATAGATAGGAAGATAACTGACAGATAAATAGTAAATCTGAAGAATTTAATTATATAATAGTGGCCATAAAATGATAGACTTATAATATCTATGAATCCACTGAAGGCCTTTAGTGGTTTTAAAACATTTAGCGACTGACCCTCACACCTTCAGGTCTTCTCCACACCCTGGTTAGGTGTGGACAAAAGATCATCATACTTCTTGAATCATTCAAGGTGAGTAAAAAGAACATAATACTAGTGTGTAAATATTTGTGCAAGAAAATTAAAAGGAGATGAATGGAGAAACATTTCCATAAAGTTGTTACAGTTGTGGTAAAGTACATAGCACAATGTAGACCATTTAATAATCCCAAAATACACAATTTAGTGACATTAAAATGTTCATATCTATTTGGAGACATAACCACTATCAGTTGTTAGAGTTTTTAAATGGAAATCCTTTGCCTATTAACCAGTCACTCTTAATTTCCTTCTTCCTCAAGCCCTTAGGAATCAGCTCTCTTTCTCCTTAAGTTCTGACATTTCAAATTAATAGAAATATACATATATGTATGTGACCCTTGTCATACGGTTTCTGTCACTCAGCAAAATGCTTTCAAGTTAACCTACATTATTTTGTTGTCTGTACTATATCCCTTCATGAGACCAGATAATACTCCATGCATATAGACACACCACATTTTGTTTATTTATCCCCACCTAATGGACATTTATGCTGTTTCATCTCTTTTTTTGCTATTATGAAGAGTGTTATTATGAACTAGTTTGCATTCTTTGCAATGTGTAGCTGAAAGCAGAATTGCCAGTTGTATATGTCAGTATTCAACACATTGAAGAGTCATTATACAGTTGGTATATTTGCACTACTGATATTGGTAATAGTATTGCTATTCTACTTGCACACTTATATAATTCTATCTTCAAAGTATTAAAGTTCTGATTTCTCTCCATCTCTGCTAGTATTAGTTCTTTTCTTCTTTCCTATTGCTATGGAGTCGAATGTTGTATTTTTAAATTTTTATTTCTCTGTCAGTGATGCTGAAATCTTTTCCTATACTTGACAATTTTTGTCTTATTTGGAGAAATGTTTATAGTCCTTTGCTTATTTTTAAGGCAGGCTATTTGTCTCTTGTGAATTCATGTAGCTTTTAATGGAGCTGAGATTTATTGCAATTATTTTGTGAGCACTTTGGTAGATGAAATACTCTTCCAAATATATCCATGCCCTAATCCTCTTTATCTATATAATACCTTATCTAGAAGAAGGAATGCTGTGTGCTTAAGTTACAGTTCATAAAATGGGAGGGTTATCCTGAAATATCTGGGCTACATCTAATCTCATGGATCTTATCAGAGGAGGTAGGAGGTGTCAGTTTGGGAAACAGTCCTGAGAATGGAAGGAGAGGTGAGAGTTACAAACACTGATAAGACAAAAAGGGGCCATAAGCCAGGTGGCTTCCTGAAGGTTCTACAGAGCAGTGCAGCTCCCCAGAAGGGTGGATTTTGGCCAGGTGAGACTCATACCTGACAACCAACACCCAGAAGTGCAAAGATTATAGATTGGTATTGTTTGGGGTTATGATGTGTGGGATAATTTGCTCTAGTATCAACAGTAAAATACCCAATATTTTTGAAGAAAATAAATTTTAAAACTATTTGAAAAAATGTTTATAGACCATAGCACTAGGCAACGGTATCAGGAGCTTTGAGTCATTAGCCATGTCTCCTCAGAGTTTGCCCATAGCATTCAGCCTCTAAATATTTCACTATCGCTAAAGAGGGCTTTAAAATGTGCCTCCCGACTGGACATGGGGGTACACACCTGTAACTCCAGCACTCAAGAGCCTGAGGCAGGAGGACCTGAACCTCAAAGCAAGATCCAGTCTCAACAGAAGAAGAAAAAAAGAAAAACTTTCCTCCTGGACTAATGTTCAGGTTATATTCTATGATGAGTCTATACATATTTAGACATTCTGATGAAGTGCTCCAGATCATGAGAAAACTAGACCTGTGACTAAGTTATTTTTAAGATTCAGAGTGATTTTCTAAGTGAAGTTCATCTATACAATATCTTCTCAGGCTGGAGATTTAGCTCTGTGGTTCCGGCGCCTGCCTCACAAGCGCAAGGTCCTGGGTTCGATCCCGGTAACCACATACAATGCTGGGCGTGGTGACTCACGCCCACCAGCAGTCAATACCACATACCACAGTGCTGGGCGTGGTGGCTCACCCCTGTAATCCCAGCACTCGGGAGGCAGAGAGAGGAGGATTGCTGAGTTCTCGGCAGCTTGCCTGGGCTACATAGTGAGCTCAGGGCCAGCCTGAACTACAAAGCAAGACCCTGTCTCAAAAACAAAACAAAACAAAACAAAAACAAAACAAAAAAAAACTTCTCTTCATTGAACATAAACAAGAGTTCTTGGCTGGAGTTTTTAAGGTGTTACTAAGCCAGTAAACTGAATGTGTAAAGTGTCCCTTTTTATCCTTCAAGATGCAAATTAAAAGAAGTTCCCTGAAACACTGACCTTTAATTCCAAGCAGTTTACAGATTACAAAATCATGACTATGCTTTCATTAGGAGCAGACAAAATTAGGGTTTGTTTAAAATAAATATGAGAAAAATGTTATACCTTATAATTATGATGTTCTTCTGTTCCTACGTGAACCCACCTGGCCTACTAGGGTTTCCCAGTCTCCTACAGATGGGATGATTATCTGCATTTCACCAGCTACAAAGTATTAGAGGGCTGGGCCACATCTGGCTCCTAATGGGGCAGCACCACCTGAAGAGAACACTGCCAGAATACATCCTGTGAACTTTGCCAGGTTTATGCTTACTAGCAAAAGTTCCTATCACAATTTAAGTTTGGAAGATATTAACCACTATGACCTCTTTTGGAAGCTTAGCTATTGACATAAATATATTAATACTCTGAGAAGTTCTGCAACCAGGAAACGCATTAGGTTTGGGTGAGCTGGCACTTGTTTTTAGAATTTATTATTGCAAGGAATACTACTCACATTGTACAGAAAATTTTCAGGAAATCGTTTTCTAAAGCATTTATTCTTAGTAGGATATCATGAATGTGTGTGTGTGTGTGTGTGTGTGTGTGTGTGTGTGTGTGTGTGTGTATTGAGGTAAAATCTAACTTTGTAGTGCAGGCTGGTCCTGGACTCACGATGTAGCCCAGGCAAGCCTCAATCTCACAGCAATCCTCCTGCTTCTGCCTCGTGAGTGCTGGGCTTACAGATGTGAGCCACCATGCTCACTCAGCATTGTGGTATGTGATACCAGGGATAGAAGTTGGGACTTTACTGTTGCCCTTTTTTTGTGGTACCAGGGATCAAACTCAGGCCCTTGTGCATCCAAGGTTGGCACGGTACCACTTGAGCTAAATCTCCAGCCCCTTAGAACTCGGGACTTTGCACTTGCAAGGCAGATGCCAGAACCACTGACCTAAATCCCCAGCACATCAGTATTTACTTTTGTGATATAATATTGACTTACATATTGGCCCAAAGACAGTAATATAGCTTAGAATCCTGAAGTTCATCCCCACCTGTCCAACAAATGATATACAGTCATAAGGCCAGTGATCATGGCAAATAAGAGAATTTCCTTAATCTGAGTACAAGAATATACTGCTCTTGTTAAATTCTACCATTAATTATATATTTCTAAAGATAGCAATTGTCCACACACACAGAGAGAAAAGGAAGACAAATTAATTCTCCAGAGAACTTTGTGTTTTATGAAGAGTGATGTGCTGGGCTGGAGATTTAGTTCAGTGGTTCTGGCACCTGCCTAGCAAACGCAAGCCCTGAGTTTGATCCCCAGTAACCACATACCACAATAACAGGCATGGTGATTCATGCTCACCAGCATTCAGTACCACACACCACAATGCCCATGTGGTGGCTCACACTTGTTATCCAGCACTCAGGAGGCAGAGGAGAAAAGATTGCTGAGTTCCAGGCTTGCCTGGGCTACAAAGGGTGTGCCTGTCTCAAAAACAAAAACCAACAAGCAAACAAACAAACAAACAAAAACAGTGATGTGCTACTGAAAGGCAGAAGCTTGGAGTCGTGTCACAGAACAGGAGCTCTGTATCAGGTGGATGAGCCAGGACGGACACCTACCTACTTCTAGACTGACCCAAATGTACTTGAGAGAAATAGCGACTGAGTGTGTTGAGAAGAGAAGGTGTCCCTCCGTCCATTTCTGCAGCAGTAGTGAAAGTTTTCCTGCCCCTCTAAAGTGGATACAGCAGTACTCCCCTCACCCCCACAAGATGCTGGCTATGAAGGGAAAACATGGAGGGCAATACAGTGCGTGGGTGCATCTTGTGTAAAATTCCAGACACTTGTGATGCTATAAGATGTTCCCTTGCTCTACTGCTTTTTACAGTTTTATTCAGAGGTAAAAATCATGCATAGTTGTGGGACATATTATGATAGGTTACTTATACAACTTGTACCCATCAAGTCAAGATAATTAGCACTTCCATCTCATTATCTTTTTTTATGCCTGAAAACTTTTAGTTCCTCTCTTCCAGTTTTTGATAAAAGACATAAGAAGCTACTATGAACTAGACTCATCACTGTACTTATGGAAGACCAGATCATACTCTTTCTATGTAATTGTGTTTACACAGCTGATATCTAGTCTTCTTTTATCCCCCAGCTCCCCAAGCCTTCCCAGTCTCTAATAATCACCATTCTACATCAAGCTTGGACAAATGAATTTACCTTCTAAATATGAGGGACAATGTGTGGTGCTTGCCTTTGTGTGTCTGGTTTACTTTACATAGCACTACACCCTCTATTTTCTCAACCTGTTTTACTCCAAATAACAGAATTTAATTCTTCTATGGCTCAATAATATTTCATCATGTACATGTACCATATTTTCTTTATCTATCACCCATCATTTAGTTTGATGTTTCATAGTTGTCTGAAGAAATAAAATGTTTACTTTCCTGACCTGACACAAAGCCATAGCAAATGTCTTCTTCTAAGAATCATGCATGTAAAAGTGAATATTAACAAAGAAAATCATATGTAGTAAATAGGGTTGTAATTTTTTTTGTTAGTTTTGGTGTGGGTTTTTTTTGTTTTGTTTTGTTTTGTTTTGTTTTGTTGTACCAGGGATTGAACTCATGACCTTGTGCTTGTGAGGCAGGCACCAGAACCATGGAACTAAATTCCCGGCTCCTGTAATTGCATATTTTAATAAGATGACTTTGATGTTAAAGAGTTCAGTAAGATAAAAGAGAGATGGAAAGCCACACCAAGTAAGGAGCGGTATACAGAGACACCAACTTTCCAGACATTCGAATTGTCCCATGTCCCAGGACAAAATGAAGCTGAAATTGTACAAAGCCTTATGGAAAAAGTAGCTAGAAATTAAAAATAAGCACCACTGGAAGAATGGAGGGAAAGAATACTGTTGGAAATTAAAGTCAAACTGTGACCCAGTATGGTGGCATGCACCTTTAGTACCTGTACTCTGGAGGCTGAGGCAGGAGGACTGCCAAGAGTTCAAGGTCAACCTGGGCTACCATGAGACCCTGTCTCAAAAAAAAAAAAAAAAGGCAAATTGTGCATCTGTGACTTCAATATCCACATAAGTGATGGGCCAAGAGATAAGGTGAGCCATCTTAAGGAGAGAGACGGACTTTGCTATTCTAAACAAAGGAAGGTTCCTCACAGAGTATCTATCCTAACAATCCTGCCTACTGAGAGGAAGGACCTTGACACAGATGGCAAGTCCCACTTAGGGTACAGATCTGATCAGGGCTGGGAGGAGTAGGAGGGCCTGTCTTCATTGTTCTATGGACCCCTAATCATGGTAAATAGACCACTGTGGACATTTGGAAGACAATATAGCATGGGGTGGATACCTATCACTGCAGTGTCATATACTATCACTGTGCATACTTATCACTGTAGTGTGCATATTTCTATGTATTTTAAATGTCCAACTAGCATCAGATCCATAATTTTATAACATTGTTTCTAACAAGTAAAATGAAATGTCATCTTTATGATCACCCACTTGACACACACACTGCATGGGCACCAGGGAGCTGCTAGGTGCATCATGAAGATATAGGTGAGAGCTAGAGATCTGAGGAATGCTCTTTATGATAACCACTAGTTTCTATGATCACCCAAGATAAACTAGCCCTGGCTTTGCCCAACTTTGCAGTGACTTGTTACAGAAATTCTTGCACATGCAAAACTGACTGAGAGGAGGCTGTTCATTTGCTGGTGCAACTAAGCAGGATGGCATTTATTTGGGAAATTATAAAAGGAGTGAATATTGTATATACCATGTCCAGGCACATGCAGACTGAAGAAGCCAGATGTAAAAAGGGGAGAAGAGCATCATAGTTGTGCAGTCATTCATAGTAGTCACATTAGGCTTTGTATAATTGGACATTAAACCCCACACAGAGAAAACTTCATTTCACCATAAGTTACATAAGTCTAAGGCTGATCTTTGTTTTACCACTATAGTGAAAGGAGTAGTTTGTACTTAAGTTTATCATTCTAAAGGAATAATACAATAATTAAATTCAAGATGAAAATATTCCTATCATTTTTACCTACAGCATAATCTCCAGACAGAATTCTGGAACATAACATTTTATGTTGTTATTTTCCCACCCTGATTTTCTGCTATTTCCAAAGTACTTCCTGTTTTCAGGGCCAGAATTCACTTATACCTTCTTACAGGGGGAAAAAAAAAGATGATCAGGGATTATTTGTGATAAGTACACTGGATTTGTTCCAGTTTGTTTTGTAATGAGAAACATGCTGGAATACATTAATTGTTAGATACTGGGCAAGGTCTAAAAACAAGTTTCTTCAACAAGAGCATATACCCCATGTAGAAAAAACACTGAAGCAGAAGAATCAAGGACCGTGTGTGTGTGCGTGTGTGTGTGTGTGTGTGTGTGTGTGTGTGTGTGTGTTTAGAAAGAGGGAGAAACAATAGTTTTACTTAATTTTTTAAAATGTGGGTTTACTTTTGTCCTGGAAAACAGTACTGGTTTAAAGTATTCTTGTTTCCCTCAAAAAAGAAAACAACATAATGGAGAATTCATTCATATAATGATTTAATATTAAACTCATGAATCATAAACAAACCCAATATTCCTGCCCTGTATGTGTGATTAATTAAGCACAAAGGAAGCATCCTGTGTTCAGAACCAAATATGTGAAAATTAAAATCAGCAGCTACTTATAATGTTTACAAATTGACTCTAAGATTCACTTAACAGCTCAGTTTGAGGGCTCACAAACGTCACAAATCATCAGTACAGAAAATTCTCATAAGAAATACATAGGCATCAGAAAACAAGGCTGAAAATGCTTTATTCTAAAATAAAATTATAAATGACAGATGGTGAGAGCTAAGCAGAAAAAGATCACTTCCTGAGCCATGCAGGAAGGCTTCATGGGGAAAGCAGCATTCGATGTGAACTCTGAGCAGTGTTCAAATATGGATAGACTGAAATGGTGGGCACAAATTCTAAAGGAGCCAAAATAAGGAAAACAAGAAAGTTATAAAAGCATAGGATGGGTCATCTCTTGGGAATAAGGAATTCCATTTGGAAAGGAGTATTGACTACATACTAAACAGGGCTGCAGACACCTTACACACAATCACTCCTTTAATCCTGATAATGCTCTAGAAGTGGACATTGATTTGTCACGAAGTTCCAAGGAAGAAACCAGAGTGCACCTAGTTTGGGAAGGTGTCAGAGCTTCTACAGCTAGCAGGGACCAGGCTGGTGTCCAAGCCCAGGAAAGCTGACATCAGAGCCTACATTCCTAAGTGCAGCATCATATTTTACCCTTAGCTGAACACTGTGGCTTCTTGCATTAGAAGTGCCTTCCCTCTTGGGTCCTTTATCTCAGTTAAAGACACCTTGTCCAGGAGTCCACACCAGACACTGGGCTTCCTGACCTTTTGCTCCCTTCATCTTCATGCCACATCAGTGACCAAGTGGGCCACAGTATGCCTACCTCCTCTGTGTCTCTCGGCTCTCCTACTTCTCCCCATCACGCTCACTCTCCTTGAATCCGGCTCATCCCTATCAGCCAGTTTGGTTAATTATTAACACCCTAAGTGGCCCCTTGGTCTCTCTGGTCTCACTTCACTTGTAGCCATGGTCTTGAAAGAGTGGTCCCTGGATTTACAGCACCAGTGGTCTCCTGGGAGCTTTTCAGAAAAATATCTTCTCAGATTCTTCCCAGATCCACTCAGGTGGGACCAGCAATAGGCTCAAACAAAGCCTCCGGAACATTTAGATCCACACCATCAAATCATTTCTCTGCTCTGCAACCAAGTGTCATCCTAAGATGCAACAGAGATCAAGTCCTTTATTCTGCTACTTAATGTTCACACACTTCAGCTGAAGCATTCTTCCTTCGGAGCCACTGCCCTGCTTGACTAGCTAGTCTCCTTGTGAATCCTCTCCTGTTCCCAGTGGTTCCTTATCAAAGCACTTTCTGTTCACCATGAATTGCTAGCTTTCTCTCCTGCCTGCACACTCTGCAAAGGCAGGGATAGAATTTGACTTGATTAGCAACATGTCCCCACCCTTTAACATGAGAGCTTTTAGACCATGTGATAATTGTTGCAGTGGAAAAGAAAGGAGAGAGGAGGAGATGACAGTTAAGGCTATATCCTGGGATTTTTGAGAATCAGCTTTAAAAAAGTGATGATAAGAATCACTGAGAGTTTTTGAGCTGGGGGTAAGAGAGAGGGTGGGGAAGAACAAGTCCTAAGTGATCACATCACAAAGCAGAAGGTAAGTCATTGTGTAGGAAACAGGGTGGTTTGGGCGGTGTGAAGGGTACAGAAAGCCCACAGTGAGGATCTCAAATGCAAAACAGGTTTTACGAGAAATTCACCAGAAATCGATCAGACTTGCATAGATCCTTGTGAGCTGACTAAAGAAACCTATAACTGCTTGTTTCAAACTCAGGTAATACAAAGATAGTGACATTATTAGCAAAAAAATCACAAATTGGAAGGTAAAATGTATTCTGACTCATCAGCTGGTGACTTTAGGAATGCATCACATGCAAGTAAACATGGGTTACCTTGACCATGTTATTTGGTATAAATGCAGAGCTGGACTCAAAAGAAAGGCAAGCCTAAGAAGACAAGCTTCAACGTTCAAAGTCAAAGTGAAGGAAAACTTCATGACTGAGATGACTTGAAATCAATAAAGATAACTTGAAACCTCACCAATTAGCACAGAGAGTAAATTATGTAGTATTCTTTATCTGAGTCCAACTATTCAATGGTAATTTTATAACTTGTTTACTGTGCAACTCTTGGCCTTATCTTTTCTAATCACCTGTATCCTGAGGCTTCCCTTGGACTATAGCCCCCATCTAAAAATTTGTCATGCCCTAAATTCATTCCTCAAGAACACCTAACAAAGGCAGTGAATAGAGGCTTCTGTTCAGAAAGATGATCATTTTTGTTTAGAGGAATATTATTTACCTTATCAAAATAAAAACTGCTGAGCTCACACATGCAAATATTCAACTGTCAATTTTTAGTGTAAGAAAATCATTATAAACATGATACTAATTAGCATTTAAATACTACAGATGGCTGTTTAAATGTTCACTTTTGGTAGCTTTCCCTCTCTATACATATTCAGGGGAAAATAATAATTAGACTAAGGCATCTATAAAAATTTGCATAGCCTTTTCCACTAAACATAGAGAAATAAACATTCAGTGAAGATACTCAGATCTTTGAAGTGGACCCACTCCAACAATTAGAAGAATGGCTAATATGTCAACTCTGAACAGTATGGACAAAGGCAGTAAAGAACACTGCTGCACTGTTCAGATAAAGGGTCTTAAGTCTTTCTAGTCACTAACAGCACAAATGCAAACAGCAAAAATCAGAAGAAAAGGGAACTTCTTTGGCTGCTGACACAAGCAGTGAATGTCTCTCCCTTGGTCAGACAATGTTTCATGAGGATGGTTCTGTATTGTCTTCTTTCTGCTGTATTTCAGAAATTAGTAGCAATTACAAAATAGATGATAAGCACAAATGGAATGAATGAACAATTGAAGCTTCCTTATTGGAACTACTACAAAAATCAGACTTCTGACTTCATTCAGGAACATCAGGCATATTGCAGTTGGAAGTCATTATCATCTTTGTGCTTCATTTTTGTGCAGAAAGAGGAAGTTGAAAATTACCTGGAAGCTTTATTTTATGCCCTGACATTGCCAGGGTGCTAATTTGCCAGATTTGCCAATCTTTAGAAGACAGCTTTTTAATAAGTGTTTTAAAATTATGTAAAGAGCCATACCAGTTTTTTTCCTCTAGTTTAACCATCTTAATTAGCTTTATTGTTCCTTCTAGAGTAAGGCAAAACTTCATTCCGATAAAACAGTGAAAGTGTTCTGATGGGGCTACACACTGAGCAGAGTGGGAAAAGAAAGCAGCAGCAACAAAACAGAAGGCTAGATGACCATTTTAAAGTTAGCTTCCTTGTAAAGCAGGGACTAAACAATAAAAAAAATCAGCCAGGTGATTAACATCAGATTATTTCAGGTTACTTCTTTAATGTAAAGATTATAATAATGGAAATTCCCTTATCAACCGCATAAAATCACTGTAGTCTTTGTAGGAAATTTGTGTATTATCTCTTTAAGCCTGATCACACAGATGACTAGTTCACCAGTTTAATTTTAGCTTGGTGATGTGGAACTTTAGCAGAAGTGACAGCATTTTGAATTTTAGCTTAATGTGTTGGGATCTGGTGAGGAAACTGACTTAACAAATTAACCTCTCATGATTTTTATTTACTACTAATACCAGTACAATCACGACTGCTTCTAGTCAGGCTGTAATTTAAATGACAGGGTGACTGAAGATTAGAGCAATAGAGCCACTCTTGGGGCCTGTGGGTTATCTCAGTGGTTCCGGAGCCTGCCTCGCAAGCACAAGGTCCTGAGTTCGATCCCTGGAAACCATATATAATGCTGGGCGTGGAGACTCACGCCCAGCAGCAATCAATACCACATACCACAGTGCCAGGCGTGGTGGCTCATGCCTGTAATCCCAGCACTTGGGAAGCAGAGGCAGGAAGATTGCTGAGTTCGAGGCTTGCCTGGGCTACATAGTGAGCTCAGGGCCAGCCTGAACTACAAAGTGAGACCCTGTCTCAAAAAAAAAAAAAAAAAAAAAATCGAGCCACTCTTTTCCTATTTTTATTTATGCATTTATTTTTGTTGTTGTTTGTTTGTTTCTTTGGGACTTTGTTTGTTTGGTTTTGTCTTGAGACAGGATCTAGCCTGGCCTCCAACTTGCAGTGACGCTCCTGTCTTAGTCTCCCAAGTGCAAGGACTAGTCTTTGAGAGAATAGAATACACAAGAAGAACTCCTATTATGACTATAAAGAAGATGATGTAGAAAATTGTTTATGAAGTTAGCTTATGACTAACACAGCTACTCGGGGAAGGGACTAAAAAAGAGTGGGGTGAGCAGCCATAGTCATAAACATTAAGACTTTGCACAAAGAATAAATTCTTTGCACAAAGAACAAATTCTTTGCACAAAGAACAAATAAAAATTGGACTTTGCACAAAGAATAAAATTCCTCAAGCAGCATGGAATGCAGGCCACCAGTACTAAAGGAAGGTACAGCTACTGCTCCCTAGTAAGAGTTTGAATTTTGAGGAAATTATAATACAAATTAATTAGTTCCTTTGGGACCTCATTTTCTATAGGCCCTACATGTCAAAGAAGTGAGTTAAAACCCAAATACCAATTAGCCATTTTAAATCCACAGAGCCACCTATGATAAGTGATCACTAACCAATCGACCTATTTCTGTGCTCTGTTTGTTTATAATTAGCTCAAGATCATGGGGCCATGTGGCCACCTCATTCAAGACCCTTCCTGGATCTCGAGGGAGTTATTTACCTTTTCCTTATTTCTAATAAAAGTTATCCTATCTTTCTCCCTTGTGTCTAGACTTCATTCCTTGGTTTTTGTCCTGTATACATGATATCAACTACACCAATAGTTTAGCATGTTCTCCTTCTCCAGGATATCCGTGAGTCAAAACAACTTAAAAAAAGAAAGAAAGAAAAAAATAAAGTTATAGGGTCACTTATAAGGAGAGGACATTTATGAAGTATGATCAAAATATACAATGAATGTTTAAATAAATTTTTTAAAGTAAAAGATACATTGTCATTAATTCCCCTAAAAATGCTCCCCTTTGCTTTCAACACACTTATCCCATCATTATCACTTTCTGAAGCAGTTCTGGAAGTTCACCCTCATGAGTGTCTTTACAAAGTGTGACAGAAAACTGCTGCTGAGTATCATCCAGTGGAAAGGAAGGCATGCAAAAACATTACAGTTTGTTCTCATCCATCTTGTGCACTGGGTTTGATGCTGTGTGATTTGTGGCTTTTCCTCAGTATGAAAATGTCATAAAGAGAGACAGACAGACAGAGACAGAGAAAGAGAGAGACAGAGATAGAGTCACAGAGACAGAGTCATGTCACATATGTCTCTGTGACATGAATCAGAGAGAGAGAATAAAAAGGAAGACAAAATAGCCCACTTTGAATTGGAAGCTAGACCACATTACATGTGTCTTTTTAAATTGATTTTATTGGTACATTTTATCAATATCAATAATTTGTATTTGTACCAGTATATGACAAAACTTAATTATCATTTTCCATTCCTCTCCCCACCCTACAATCCCCCTGTTCCCCATATACATCAGCTTTGTTTCCTTTTTTATTACCATCACGTTTTTCTTTCCCCTTGTTATTTACCCCTACACCCCCTTTCCCTTTGAATATTTTCTATTTCACAATATCTATCATATGTTCTAGAGCTCCTTTACATCTTCATTTTCGCAGAGAAAAGATATGATATTTGCAGATCTGTGATCTATTTATCTCACTTATGAGTATGTCCTGAAGGTACATCCATTTGAGTATAAATGACTCAAGCTTATCATTCTTTAGGGCTAATATTTCATTTTATGTAAAAAAAATCACATTGTTTATCCAGTCTCCAGTTGATGGGCATTTGGGTTGTTTCCAAGATTTAGCTATAACGAACTGAGCTGCTATAAATCTGGGTGCACATATGTCTCTGTGACATGAATCTTTTCATTCTTTCATGTATGTTCCTAGCAGTAAAATAGCAGAGTCAACTGGGACTTAGAATACTATTTTTTTGAGGAATCTACACATTGATCTCCATAGTGGTTATACCAGTCCACATCCCCACCAACAGTGGAGAATTCCTTCCTCTCCACAGCCTTGCCAGCATTTGTTGCTGATTAATTTAACAATAGCAACCATTCTTTGTGGAGCAAAATGAAATCTCAGTGTTGTTTTCATCTGCATCTCTTCAATGGCCAGTGAAGAAGAGCATTTCTTCATATGTCTCTAAGCTACTTTTACTTCTTCCTCTGAAAAGTGTCTGTCCATTTCAGATGCACATTTTGAAACTGGGTCTTTAAATTTGGGGGATGACTTTTTTTAAGCTCTTTATATATTCTAGATAGTAGCCCTTTGTCTGAGAAACAGCTGGTAAATTTTCTTTTGCCAAACTGTTGGTTGTCTTTTCACTCTACTGGTGATTTCTTGTGTTGTGCAGAAGCTTTTTAATAAGATGAGATCCCATTTGTTTATTTCCTTCTGGTAGTTCTCATAGTATAGAAGTTTTTTTTCTTTTTTTTTTTTCTTTTTGAGACAGGGTCTCGCTTTGTAGTTCAGGCTGGCCCTGAGCTCACTATGGTGCCCACGCAAGCCGCCGCAAACTCAGCAATCCTCCTGTCTCTACCTCCCGAGTGCTGGGATTACAGGCGTGAGCCACCACATCCATTATTGTGGAATGCGGTGTTGATTGTTGGTGGGTGTGTCTCCACGCCCAGCATTGTATGTGGTTACCGGGGATCGAACTCAGGACCTTGCGCTTGCGAGGCAGGCACAGGAACCACTGAGCTAACCCTCCGGCCCTAGAAGTTTTGTTCATGAAGTCTTTCCTTAAGCCAATGTCTCCAGGACTTCTACTTAGCCTGTTTCACAGCAGGTTTGGTTTTTCTCCTGTAATATTTGTGTCTTAATAATATGCAAATTTTAAATAAATTTTCAAATCTACTTTTTGAAAGGCAGGATTATTTTGTGGGCCTCTTGATATTCCATGCGATATAGAGCAGCCTTTCTGACTTCAGAGTCCATACATTTGAGCACAACAGTGACAGGAAGTTTAGACCCACATTTTGCAGTCTTTTTTTTTAAAACCAGAGATTAAAAAGGTCTCAAATTACATCAACAGAACAGATCTTTCCCCTATTCAAAAAGTTCTACCAAACTATATGTGGGAGATAATGCTTTTAAAAATTTATGGGTAGCTTGTACTTCTTGAATAGAGACATGGATGAAAAATTCACACCCCCATCTTTCACTGTTGTGCTTTTTATGAACAATGCTGATAGAGTTCTTTGCAATAAGGTTTAAGAACAGTGTTTCTTTTTTTATTGAATTCTTTATTGGTACAATTTATATACATCTCACAATCACATATAACATTGGGGAATTTGTACCGTATATGGCACAAGTTAATTGTTTCTAAATCTTGTCTAGAAGACCAAGTTTCTGAAACATTAGCAAGTAAAGAATAAAATGATATTTTCCAATGTAACACATACTTTATTTAAAAAAATATAATCAATCATCATTCTAGAAACAATAACACATTATTATCAGAAAGTAAATTGTCAAAACCTAGGGCTTTTGTTTTGTACCATGGGATGTACTATCATTATCTCTAAATTACAGAGTATTCAAATATGGTACCCTACAAACAAAATATCTTTATAGACAAATATACTTTGGATGGAAAATATTCATATCTTAAAGACATACAATTATTGAGTCATACTGATATTTGTAATTTGTGTATAATTAAAATCAACTTTCTTTTCAGTAGACTCAATTTGGGAAACTAAAGAGCTTTCATAATATTTTTAGAGAATGCACTTCACCTTTATTGCTTTCAAATTTTCTTATTACAAATAAAAATGATCAATTTCTATGTTAAGTAGCAAGTATCCCATGGAAATAAAAGATAATTTTAAAATTTATAATTTAAACAGCATGAGCCCACAATTAGGGATGGCAAATCAGCTGGGCAAGTGAACATGATCTGTCAATCATCTCTGTCCAAGAAATGTGCAGAAAACAGTTTCAAAGCCCTGCACTAGGAGCAATCAGAGAATGCTATCTTCAGTTCTTCTTGGGAAAATTCAGGCAGGTTTTCGATAGGACAGCCTAGACCTGACATCAGCCTGAGATGTGGGAGACAAAAGATGGCCACCTTTCAGATATTGGCCACTGTGTTCTCTTTCACATAGTCACTCTCACCCTGTAGAGTGTACTCCTTTTCTTAGTTTTAATTGGCCCACTGGCACACAGAGCATTCATTTAATAAATGCAAAACGTTGCTACATTTTGCCCATGTTTTGTCTAATTTTTTAGTCAGTACAAGAACAAAGAAAGGTTCTCTAGAAGGACTTCCCAGAACCTCAGAATCATGTAACAGGCACACTTTGAATATTGTGGATTTGGAAATCACATTGGAAAAGTAGTTGAGAATAATTGTCTGAGGAGACAAAATATAAAGATAAATCATGATATCAAAGGCAAAAGTAGCTGCAAGTAGTTTGTTTTCTGTGAGACAAGGTCTCACTGTGCAGTTCAGGCTGGCATTGAACTCAACATGTAGGCTAGGCTAGCCTCAAACTCAGGAGGGTACACCTGCTACAGCCTCCCAAGAGCTAGAATGATAGTATGTGCCACCACAAGCAATATTTTGAGAACAGGAAAATATAGCAAAAATTCTTAAAAATGTACATTTTTTCAAAATGAGGAACTTCTGTCCAAATAATCAGAGTATAACAAGTTTAAAGGACTAGAAAAAAGAGAAACTGATATCAAGCCAAAGAATATTTCATAAAAAACTGACATTCTAATATTATGTTTTATACTTCCATCTTGCAATTTGCATAAAGAACATGAGCTGTCTTTTTTGTCAATAAATCTGTTGAGAAATATTTTGAAAAAAATAAAATAAAGTGTTTAGTGTAATTTAATGTTTTCTTCAGTTATTGGTAGTATTAAAATCTATAATATCATTTTCTTCACAACTTTTGCACTTACAGTATGGTCTCAAATCTGTCTCAGTGTCATGTTCACTATTGATTAACTTGATTTTATTTTGTTTTAGTTTTTGTGGTACTAGTGATTGAACCCAAAGATGTTTCACTATTGTGGTAAATCTCCAGGCTTTTTTATTTTTAGACAGTCTCTTTAAGTTGTCCAAGCTGGCCTTGAGTTCTTGATCCTCTTTCCTCAGCTCCTGAATAGCCAGGCTAACAGATGTGTATGCACTGTGCCTGGACATTTATTACATTTTAACCATAATCTAAACATGTCTGTTTGCTTTATAACATACACAAATACATATCTAATTATATAAATAATAACATTAAAGTTATGAACTCTAGCTCAAAAATGTAATTAACTTTCAACATATTAAACTTAAAAATTTATAATATTTACCTAATTGAATTTGCCATTTTAATAAATGATAATTATTTCCTCAGGAAGGAAACAAAATATATTCACTATTTTGCATCTCCACTGTACTTTTTCTGTACTTACAGTGCCTACTATGTTTTTAGCTGTTGATATTAATTACTACCTTTTACCAAAATATAATCTTTTTTGGACGTAAGAGAAAACTACAAATCATGATACAAAAATGTCTACCTAATTTTTTCCATTAAAATTTTCTTCCAATTTAGTCAATTTGACATATATATGCACATTTCTATATATATCATTCAAGGATATTAAAGTGCTCTGTTAATCTGTAATGTATATATAAAGATTGAGAATAACTGAAATCAAAGCAATGTTTCTTGAATTGTATTTGCTCTTTTTATTCATACTTAGTAGTCAAGATATATGTGTCATTTATCAATAAGCTTAATTTTTACTAGACTTAAAGCTAAATAAAGATTCAGAAATTTTAAAAAATTATTAGTACATGAGATTATCATGATTTATACCACAGTAAGAAATACAATAGTAAATCTCTAAAATGTATTCATAATTTCACTGAGGAAAGCACAGTTTTATATTTTTAACCTTATATAAGTTATAGACATAATAATAATGTACTTGTCTCATAGACCTACTATAGAATTTTTTCATACTTTCATCATGAGAAGTTATTTTCACATATTTTCTTAACTAAAATACTGGGCTAACATTTTTTAGATGGTAGTAAGAACAGAGAAAAATGAGATTTAAAAAAAATAAAATTAATTTATTCTTACTTTGGAAAATGTTTTTTAAGTACAGCATACATGAATCTTGATGTATCAAAACACTTATTATAAATTTATCTTTAGTTTTCCAATAAAAGTTAAAAACTTTAGCTGGGCGTGGTGGCTCATGCCTGTAATCCCAGCACTCGGGAGGCAGAGACAGGAGGATTGCTGAGTTCGAGGCTTGCCTGGGCTACATAGTGAGCTCAGGGCCACCCTGAACTGCAAAGCGAGACCCTGTCTCAAAAAAAAAAAAAAAAAAAAAAGTTAAAAACTTTAGAGGAATGAAGAGTAAAAGTGAAAGGGAGCTGCTTTCAAATGTAAAATTACCACTGTGAAAAAGGTAGTCTATCATTATATAAGGAAGAGAATGACCAAAATGCAGGAAGGACCATCCTCTCTGTCATTATGTACACACACACACACACACACACACACACAGTCAAACGTGTGCATGATAAAGCAAAAGGAAGTCTCTTATCTTTAAAAAAATGCATCCCGTCTCAGATAGATATGACAGATGATCTGCTCCTAAAGGTTTCCTCCCCTTTTTTTGTCTTATTGTACAGTATATCTCCAAGAGATAATCATATTTCTGTCTTAGGTAGCAAAGTGGTAATTTGCATTGTAATTTCAGTTTATCTGGTGAAATAGAGATAAGCGCTTAAGTTAAAACTCTAAGGAAAGATGTTTGTCCCACATGGAAAATTCCAAGAGAAATGCAATAAGTAACAATGGGTTATGGGCAAGTTCTTCTCTTTAAACTGTGACCACAGACTATTACATTTCCAAGAGAAATGACTGCAGAATAGTCATCATTTTAAGAGATCCAAAGGAAACACCTGACAGCAAGTGAAAAAAATTAAATCAAACATTTCTAATTTATGCAAAGACATGATTGAAGAAAATTTTTACAAGTTTTTAACAAGTACCTTAAGACAAAATTTGTCCAAAGAAACTTACCCAGCTATCACTCGATCATAGCCCTTGGGGTGTTCCAAAGTAGGGGCTTACAAGTCCTGACTGACCTGCCCCTAGGCCACCTCCAGTAAATTGATCAGAGAAGCACAGGGATACACAGTGAGACATAGTGGATCCTGGCAGCTTTTCACCAGGGATAATACTTTTTCAATTTAATCACAAAACGGCAACATTCTTAGAATGATTCCTTATTCCTAGGAGATGGAATAAATACATAGGAAATAAACTGAGCTCAGGGAATAAGATGCTAGCAAGCTTCCATGGGTCTTACAGTTGGAGAGTTTCCTGAGGGGAAACCCATAGGCCTCAGATAGCGTCCTTTGTGGGTTGGTATCTTAGGCCTCATCATCACCATCACTGTTAGTGGATCTCAGTGGAATGTCAAGAATTTCTGATTACTGTCTCCTCAAAATACCCCTAGAAAAAATGCTCAAATAAAGGTAAGCTTGTGAGGGCTGCAGCAGTAACAAGCAGATGACCTTCAGAGAGTCTTGGTCGTGAACTGGAAGCATGAAGCATGGGAGGACAGGGATCTTAAAAGGTAAACTACTGATTTTTTTTTCAGTACTGGTGATTGAAGTATTACTCTACATCCTAGTCCTTTTTATTTGTTAAATTTCTTTACGTATGTATGTATTTATTTATTTATTTATTTGCTTTGCCATACAAAGATTCAAATCACTGGGCTACATCTGCAACCCTTTCCATTTTGAGACTTGGTCTCACTGAGTTGCCCAGGTAGAACTTGAATTTATAACTTTCCTGCATCTGCCTCCCCCAGTGACACATGTATATGTCACCCCACCCAAATAAGGTACTAGTTCTAGTAACAATCAGTTTGTGTTGGTTCAGTCTTGTCTCCCTGGAGCATCTACTTCCTAGAATAAATAGGTAAGTTATCTTTGGTCTCAGCATTGCTCAATATGTTTTCTCCAAGAATTGTTTAGCACAGGAACAAAAATTTTGACTGGATCAATATTGGTTCCCATAATATACAACAACAAGCCAGGTTTGGTGATACATGCCTATAATTCCAACACTTGAGAGGCTGAGCCAGGAGGACCACTGCTATTTCAAGGCCAGCATGAGCTACATAGTGAGTTCAAGCCTAGCCCAAACTAGGTAGCAAGACCCTGTCTCAATAAACAAACAAACAACAGAGAGATTACATGTATGGATGGGGAAGTTGCCACAAAGGCCCAGGTAGTAAATAAGGTTTTGGTGCCTAGGGTGGCACTAATGAGAAATGGTAAATAAAGGAAATGCGGCTTAGTAGGAGGTACTGCCACTATTTGTTTTCCTACCTCAGCCACAAAACAGTAGCACCAACAACTACTCAATGAAACTTCCAAAACTCGGAGCCAAAAACCTTTTTTCATATGCTGGTTATCTCAGACGTTTGTTACAGTGATGTAAAACTAAAACAGAAGTGTACTGTCCATTTTCTAACCCCATCCCCTTGGTCTTCTACTCATCAGACTGGAGCTGCTGAATCATTTTTCTTGTATCAGTTTTCTTATCAGTTAATGGTAACATATATCTAGTGATTTTTACTAGTACCAACTTCATCATGACACATTTATTGACAGTTCCAGAAACTGTTCTTAATATTTCATTTAATCTTTTACAACAGTCCGATGAGAAAAACACATATGTACCACTGGCCAAATGAGGCGATCGAACAGAGAAATTCAATAGCTTTATCAATACAACAAAACAAGAAAATGGAGGCGCCTTCATCTGGCTCCAGGCCAACTTCAGAGACGGCCCAGCTAATTGCTGTGCTTCCTCCTACAGGTGCGTGGGGAGGCCTCAGTGAAATAGTCACAGAACACACTCGGCTCCTGTCTCACAAGAAATGGTACATGTGAGTTGCTACTATTAAGAGAAAAACTGAAAGTACAGAGTTAATAAAGTATAGCTATTGCTTCTTTTTTGATTATAGAATTTTGGAAACTGCAAAATTTATAAGACTTACTTGTTCTGTTAAGGAGGTTGGCGATCTTTTCCTTATACAGTAAAACCTGGTGGCATCCAATGTGTTCCAATCCTCACTGCATCTAAGATGATCCACCTCAGTAACCCACTGGAGAGATGGGAAAGGTTTAGTCTTCCAAGTTGCAGTACACATCTCTGTGTGTTTGCCAGTATTTTCTCTCCATTCTCTCTTTCATTCTCAGCTCTAAACCACTGAGCAGTCTGAAAACTCAGTGGCTGAAAGAGGAAATGATTTCTCTGTCAATGTAGCTCCACCCTGAGCCACAGGATGAGACAGTAAAGGGCGCTGGGGTCCTGTGGAGGACATGTGGGCCACCCTGTCAGGGTAATATGATAGAATAATGACAGTGGATAACACTGAGTGCCTGCTGTATACAGCTTCCTTTGGGGTGCCTTGTGTCTGCTGACCGTTAGCACACACCCAGCCCTATGAGACAGGTACGATTGTATTGCATATATCATTGTAAAGGAGAAGACAGATATGACAAAGTGCAGTGCCTTGCCCTGTGTTAGATATCTAAGGAAATCAGAGCTGCTGCTTGCGATGTCTTTGGGATTCTGCTGTCAGACTCAGGTATGGCTCAGCTACCCTCAGCTATAAGGCTTAGTGCTCTGTGGGGGGAGCTGAGTTGCTGTCAGCCTTGTCCTACATCAGAGGAAGGAACAAGGGAACAGCAGCCATCCCACTCTGTTCTGAGACTAGGGAAACCACATGGAAATAGTGTCTTAAATACAGAGTTAGTAGGGACAGAGATTTGAAACAGATGTTAGCAGGGAAAAGGGGGGGGTAGAGGCACCATTATAATTATAATTGGTTAAAATTAAAGTGCATTATAAGTGGCATATGTTATGTTAAATATAGAGGACATGTGGGCCACCCTGTCAGCACCCCATTTGCTGCAGACTAAAGGGACAAAGCACATGCATGGAGCAGGAAGTTCCCTCTCAAGGAAGATTTCAAGAAGTGCAGGGGAAACTGAGACATACAGTTTGGCCTAGTGGAGATAAAAGAACAAGGAAAAGGGAAAGAGAAAGGGAAGGTGACCAGAGGGACAGAGCTGGTACACTGCAAGCATAGCTAATGGACGGATGGTGAGTGTTCTTAAACCACCGATCTTAGCCAGAGGGTCCTCACCAAATGAGCTAGTAGTCTCCTTGAAAAGAGTAAGATTTCCTGTGCATAATGGGATGGCAGGCACACTCACTGCAGTAGAGGATAATGCAGGTAGGATTGTGTCTGGCAAGAGGAAAGGTCCTAAGAGCTGAAGAATTCTTCCAAGACCTGGTCAGGATATGCTTATGAAACTCTGGTGCAATAATGAGAAGTATTGTTGCTGTATTTTTTGAGATGTGTGGGCAACCCACACGTCTTGTCGTGACCACAAAACTGGGGTAGAAGCTGATCCCCTGGGTGGTGTCAGCTGGACTGCAAGATTCACGACAGAAAGGAAGCTGCTGTACCCAGATAAGAGGAGAGAAATTTGACTTGAGGGTACAATTCGGAGGCAGGGGGGACAGAGCTCTACAGAAGGAGGCAGAAGGGGGTGCCATAATCGGAGCTGGAGTAAACTGCAGGGACTGATGGGGGAGGCTGTGATGTTCCCACAAGGATGGGAGCGACCCCCCCCCCCCAAGGGAAAGCCTTAGTAAACACTCCAGCTAGCTTCCACTCCAGCAAGCCCTGTTGTGCTCTGAGTCACTGGCTGGGATCTCTGCCAGTCCTCTGGCTGACGGTTTCATGAGAATTCAGATGCGTTTCTGATCCTTGCCATCACCAGCTAGGATGCCACAAGAGCCCGCTGTGCTTCGCGGGGACCTAGGAGGTGGGACAGGCACAGGATGAGGGTCTTGTCTGAGCAGATCCCGCAGGCACTCTGCACACTGCGCACAAGGGCAGCGGCCGCGGAGCCCGGCCATGCAGTGTGCAGGAGTGGCTTTGAGAACAGATCATCTGACTGTGATCCACACGGCTGCTCCTCGCCCCAGTTTCCTGATCTCATCTCCCACACCAACTGCTTGCCCTGAATTCTCTTCTCAGTTTGCTCTGAGCAAAACACAAAATGAAGGCTCTCAGCACTGAGTTTATGCGAATCAGATCTTCACATTGCAAGCAGGGCACTGCGTCTTGCGTTCAGCCTTACGAGAGACAAGCAGACACTGCCTGTGTATGTGTAGAGTCTCAGGGACAAGAAAATGGATGCTGACAACTGCAGGACTCTGGGGCTTGTTGTCATGGCAATTTGCAGGGTGTAGCTCAGTAATAGATCACAAGCTTCTGTGCACATGGTCTTGGACACACAATCCTACACCCCACACATCAGTAGGTCTGTGCTTTGTACTTTTTTGGTTTTTTTTTTTTTTTTTTTTTGAGACAGGGTCTTGCTTTTAGTTCAGGCTGGGCCTGAGCTTACTATGTAGCCCAGGATAGCCTCAAACTCAGCAGTCCTCCTGTCTCTGCCTCCAGAATGCTAAGATTACAGGTGTGAGTCACCATGGCCTGCTGGCATTGTGGTATGCGGTACTGATTGCTGGTGGGTGTGAGTCACCACGCCTGGTATTGTTGTATATGATTACCTGGGATCCATCTGAGGACCTTGCCCTTGCTAGGTGGCTGCTGGAACCACTGAGCTAAATCCCCAGTTCCTGCACTTTGTACTCTTGTAACCTACCTTTCTTCATCTTCTTCATCTCTCCCTCAGAGTATCATGTCCTGCTGCCAATAATGTTAATGGCACAAAATGTTCATTTAAAAAACGATATTCAAACAAATACTTCACCAAGGAAAATGTGCTAATTGCCAATAAGCATATAAAATTTCTGTGTATCATTAGTCATTAGGAAATTAAATCAATAATGCAAGGAGAAGTCAGTACACTCCCATTGAAAGTAGCTAAAATAAGAAAGAATAATAGAGTCAAGTTCTCTGAGTATAGAGCCATATTGGTGAGAGTATAAAATCATTTTGGGCACAGTTCCATAGTTTTATATGAAACTGAAAAAATATTTATAGTTTAGTTATTCCAGTCAAGACATCTTCTCAGAGATATGAAAACATGACCTGAAAGACACATGAAAATGTTTATAGCAGCTTTATTCATAATGGAGAAAAGCTGGAAGTAGGCCTAGAGTTCAAAAGTAAGATAATAGGCAAACCTACTAGAAATTTGCAATGGCCAGTGGTTTTTTTTTTTAATAGAGAGGATAGTACACTGATACATATAATTTCAAAGAATACAAAAATCATATGTTGAGCAATAGGAGTCCTATAAAAGAGAACATATTATATTCCATTTACATGAAGGTTCTAGGCAAACACAACTAATTTACTCTCTAAAAAAAACAAATAACAGTGTCTTGTTGAGAGAAGGTAAAAGCCAATGAGAAATCTCTGGTATAAAAATAGAGAAGTTGGAGGAAAGAATTCCCTGCTCTTCTACCCCCAAGCTGCTGTGTTTCAGCTTGAGAACAACAAACTATAGAGAGGGAGAGCTTAGGTTTGTTACCTCTTCACCATCTTCCATATACAATATACCAATAAATATAAAAATAAACTAAAAAAGAAATAGAGATATTGGATCTTGGTAGAGCTTTGTGTTACACAGTTTTATGTATCAATCAAACCATATAGAGTAGTACAATTAATACCTGCATATTTTAGTCTATGTAAATTTTACCTCAACAAGAAAGAAAAAATATAAACAAATGTTGATCTCTAATTATTTATATATATGTGATTATTTAGTAGAAAATAGACTAATTTCTTCAGCTATTAAACATTAAAAAATACATTAATGTGTAGGTAAGCAGATAGATGATAAAGGAACTGTGGTAAAATGTGAATTGTAGGATCTAGGTGTTGAAATATGGGTATTTGCCATCAACCTTTGATGGGTTTGAACTCATAATATGATGTTCAAGAACCTGAGAATATAGACAGAACAGTAGCTATGTTTGTTGAGAAATTATACTATGCCTTACTCTTTGTACATGTCAAAAGTCTTAATTTTTAATCCTCTCAAAATCCGAATGCATGTACATTACTACCCCCATAGGAGAGAAAGCAAAAACCTAGCAATAACAAGCTAACTTTTCCAAAATCTAATGGGAAAAAATAAAGTGATACATTCACTCTGGAAACCAGTTTATCAGTTTTATATAAAATGTTTAAATGCTGTTATCTTAAGCAAATCCAGTCAATAAATATATCCTCAAAAAGAAAAAAACTGCATAGGTACATAAAACACTTATACAAGAATGCTTATTTTAAAAATATTTTTAAGTTTACTGAAAACACAACACTCAAATCATTCTGGTTCCAAATCCCATGCTCTTTATTATGATATACTACTTTAAAAAAATAGGCCACTCTCTGTACCTTGAAATGTCTCTCCTTTACATGGCTATTCAGAGCAGTATTAATAAAAGAATACATGTTTCTCTGCTATTCTTGGCTCTGAATGTCTCATGTGGTACTAAAACACCAGGGTAAGGGTGAAGAATCAGAGCCAAGAAGATGTGATGTTACCCAACACCTGTGATGAGTACAAAGGC